>NEWO01000251.1:328268-422371 GCA_003013225.1 Phalaenopsis aphrodite | reverse complement strand
AAAATAAAAATGAAAAACAAAAAATGGTCCCAAACAATCCCAAAATATGCAGCACTTCCTGAGTGTCAAACAAAAATGAAAGCAGGTCATACCAGCGACACGTTGCCAGATTCAAGATCCACACTGAAGTTGCCAAAATTTCTTGCTAATGGGATGACTTGCTCACCAACGTTATGACCTTTTTCAAGCCAAGAACGCTCTGTATGGAGAGAAGTGGCCGCAAACATAAGTTAGCGTTTTGATGTGTATGCGGCTCGTCCAATTAAGCAACAACAGTAATGACATAAATATATAGAGGTAGTGCGATAAATGTAATTATTTATGGGCACATTAAGGGGGTGTTTGGCTTAAATCCAGCCAAATATTTAAAAAAAAAAAATTAAATCCAATGTTCCGTTAAATCCATTAAATCGAATTTTTTAACGTTTCATCTTTTCTTTTAGTGTTCCGTCTCTTTTGTGATGGAAATCCAAATTTCATAAATCTGATAGCGAGACGGATTTAAGAATTTCTTCCATTGTATGTTATCTTCATGGGCATCTCTATCAATAGAAATCCGGATTTATTGGATTTACTAAATGCTATTTAAGGTAAATAGGGTTGCAGCCAAACATCCCCTATTCTCTCAATGGTTCATAGGGTGTGCGAGGGAAAAAAATATTACGCCTGCACGTTTGGACAACCAACCACCGGGCGTCACGCCACACAGCACTGTTATGTATGGCGACATGGCATCTGGCGATTGGCCGTCCAGACGCGCAGCATCTGGACATAGAATTTTCTAATGCTACGGAGGAGGGTTAATGTGAAACAACAGGACAAAGTAAAATTCTCAAGCTTGCCTTTTTGCAGGATAATTATCCCTGATTGATCAAAGCCATTCATATCCTCCTCTTCATTTCGGAATCTGAACCTTTTCCAGCTTCCAAAATAATCAATCACTCGACCAAAAAAGTTAACTGCAACCAGCACCGTGTAAATAACCATAATGAGAGGGTATATTCTATTAAAGCCTTGACCAAAGAAAGGAACAGCATCGTCAATGTTTCCCATCCTCTGAAAAAGAAAATCAGAAGTAAATCAGCATATCACTAGAACGAAATGCTCAGGAAGATAGTAAGGATGTAGAAGAATAATAAAAGAGAGAAATATACATTGATGTTCATAAACCTTGATTATGGGTGATTCGCAAATCAGTCGAAAAATGTACAACACAAATTCCTTATAGACACAAGTTTATGCACGAGATCAAAGTTACTTTTTGTAAAATCAATGGGAGTATATACAACACATTAAATATTATAAAGAAGGAAATGAACACATAAGAAAATACACTCCCTTATTGAAAATTCATTTATAGGCTGTAAGCCTGTAATGGCATCCCCCTTCAAGATCTCTCCATATTAAAAAAAACAAATATCATTCAAATTTAAAAATGCAATTAAAATTCTGATTGATTCTCGTAAATCCTTAATTTATGCTAATTTATATAATTCCAAATAAATTCTAATGTTTAAAATGCTCCACAAATAATATTTGGAGTGCCTCCTATTTCTTTACAAAAAAAAGAATAAATGAGATGCAATTATGTATCATAACAATTAGCATTTAAAATTAATCTAGTAAGAGGCCATCTTGCTTGTGCAGCATCAATCAGCTCCAATGAAATATAAAGAATTTCAAATTTATGGGTTAGGGTGAGGATTGAAATGTTATTTACAAGCATTTATTTCATTTACATCATAAGAAAGATCTAGGCAACAACACTCAAAGACATAAATAAGCAAAATTTAATTTGATGTGTAAGAAAAATTGAGAATAATCACCTTCTCAAAAACAGTTTTGTTATCTCTATCAAGACGAATAAGATTCAGGAAATTGTAAGAAATCGGAGGTGCGTATCTTGCAACCATTCTGCCACAAACAAATTAGTCATATCAAAGAACACAATCAACTAGTATTCCATTAATTAGTTAAAAGGTGAAGAGGAAATTCATACGAGCATATCATGAGCAAACTAACTGAGCTTGTTTGTCTCGGAGTTAATGAGTAGAACATGAGCATTCCAATCTTGAACAACGAATAATATGTGCAAATACACATATACATAAGAGGAACAAATGCAGCAATCTACAAAAGCACATAGCAGGTTATATGGGCCACTGTCCGGGTAAGAAAACAGTATGGATAAAAATAACCAGAAAGAAGAGACTTGTCATATAAAGAGAATTATATTAACATGAAGTTCAAGTAGTATATTATAGGAATAATGTCAGCTAAGCATTGCTTATGCTAGCATTTTAACAAAACAAAAAATAACCAGCAAAAACAATCAATCATTACAAGCCTTTGTTTTGGCCTTAAATCGAATTTAGTTAGATAAAAGAGTTATTATCAATGGGTGAAGTGGAGTTGAGAAATCAAAACACTTCCAACCCAGGGTAGTTCCATTACAACTAACCGCTACGCCAAGCTAGAATATTGATACTATATGGCAGGTTTTACAGCAATCAAATGATTTCAATGACATCAGATAAGGGTAATAACAAAGTCACGTTCATGGTTTTTTTTTTTTTAATGCAAAATTAATTAACTAAATTATTAAAAAAGTGTGATAAGGGTATTTGGCAGGTTTCAACCACATAATTTCAATGACTCAGATAAGGATATTGGCTAAGGATAACAAGTCACGTACAGGTTTTTCTTTTTAAGCAAAATATATTAACTAAATAATAAAAAAAGTGTGATAAGAATACAAAAAAGCCAAGACAGAAAGAAAAAATACAGCACAAAAAATATATAAATATTAATTTGGATCATCTATGAAGCCTACTTAAAAAAAAGTGAGCGGCGATAAATTTATGTTTGTTTCATGCCCCTTCTGCTATAAGGAAAATAAAATCTGTATACACCAAAGAGTTGATACTCTGAATGTTCCAATCAGAAATAAAAAACAATCAATGGTGACTGATCATAATTTTATTCACAAACAGAATGAGGTTGAAGCATTTCAAGTACTTGAAGAATATTCTCAATGATAGTATCACCAATTGATGAAGTGGCCAACACCAAAGGGTTAGCAGAGTAAAAAATATCAGCTACTACCTCCAGCAGAGAATCTAACCTTGGCGTCAAAAAGGCCTGAATTGAAGAGTGGAGATCTTCCACCAAAAAAATGAGGATCAATATGAGTATTAGGTAGAAGGTTCTGTGCTTAAAAGTAAGATTCCTTAGCTCTGGATAAGCCTTTAAACCTTCGAAGAATTTATGCCTACAAATAAGATGCGGTGCAATATAAGAGATTTTTTACTTAAATTCCACCATCTGCTAATATCTGGATGAGGGAGACCTAATTTACACCTCATTATAAAAAAATGGGTTGTAACATCCAATTCCAAGACTTAAAGTCATAGAACCTAGTAAAATGAGCTTATCGTTGCATCTACCTACAAGTGCTTTCCAAAAATAGAAGCTATAGATAATAATATATAATAATTGAAATATACCAGACAGTAAAAAAAAAGATCAAAATGGGAGTGACATGAAGCTCCAAAGATCAATCCAAATGGGGAGACCCTTTTAACATGCGCATAAGGTCACAGATATAGTATGATCATCGTGAGAACAGTTTGATGTAATATGCTTCTTAAAAAAAAGCCTTATGAAGACATCCCGAGGATCAATAAGCCCAATGGAGTAGTCGCTTATCAAAGTTAAATTTAAAATGAGCTTGCAAATTAATTCAATGTTTGGATGACCCAGAGAGAATTTACCATTAAGAGGGCAAAAGTCATAGCAAGCACAGAAATCTCATCAGAAAAGAGAGAAGCAGAACTACCTTGAAATGGTGAAGCTTGAAGAGGGGAAAATCTTCGCAGCATTCGAACCACAAACAACATTCATAAATGAGTACAAAGGTTGAGGTAGAAGAGGCGCAACCATTTAGGGGGAAAAAAAAAGAGAAACCTCAGGAAAAGAGGTGGCAACCTCACTGGAAGGTCATCCAAAACCCTAAGAGAGGTTATCGCAGAAGGTCTGATCTGATGAAACAAGAAATGCAGAGTTTCTTCTAATAGAGATAAGTAAAAGAGAACAAGCACAACCATAAACATGAAAAGCAAAAATTTACCATTCACGGAGAGTAGAAGTAGGTGACACCACAAGGCCTACACTATAGGCTACAAGGACAGAGAGCGGACAACACGCCGACCCCATATAGTGGTGTCGGCATCACAGATAGCCTATGGACCTACCAAATCAAATTAGGGTTTGTAAGGCTTCAATCAACAATTAAATGCTCGGAGAGGGAAGTTCCTAATCCAAAGATTTTCTGTTGCCTCGGAAGAACTGGGGCCAGTTGTAATGGAGAGAGTCGAATGGACGATGCGATGAAGTTATGATTGACTGAATCACTAGGAAAGGGTGGCAACTCCCAATGGTTACCTTGTACAACTTCCTCGCTTCTATGTCAGGGAGAGCAAAAGACGGATCATAGACTCAAGATTTTGATCTCTCAGAAAGCCTAGAGGCCATCGAAGCCACTTGAAACCAACTAGGAACAAACCTCCACAACTTCTATCTAAAATATCCTTAATCATGCTCTAACCCAAAGACCACATCATCAATGAAAGTTAGTTTCTTATTATAATTATTGAAATGCAGTTGCACAATTATATAAAATAGATGTTGTTCAAGTAAAAGCACACTCAAGTTAAGACTTGGTTGATGTGCCATATAAAGCTTACTTGGTTTTCCTCAAATTTATTTGTTTAAGAGTTGTGAAAATATGAGTTTCAATGGATCAGTTTAGCAATTTAGCCCATACGTCTGACCCTTCTAAAAACCTAAAGGACTAGCCCTAACGGATAAAAGCATAACTGGGCTGACCCAAGTAGGTTCAGGGATAGGTTACTTATCATTTTGTGTCACTAACACTAGTCACCATCATATGTTGAAAGATGCAAAATAAATAAACAAAAATATTAAGAAAATAATTTAGAAGTCATGACCTCTCATAAATATATTCAAATATCTATCTGGAAAACAACAAGATTTTTTGAAATAAATGTATCTGTTATACATATAATAGCATGAATCAAATTTGGTTATGCATCATAAACTCAAATTCAATTCCAAATGATCTTTTAGCACAATATCCTTAACTTGAAATCCCAACTCGACCATTTGTTTGACTCCAATATCAAACGAACTTCTATACAAGGTTTTATTGGATAAATGTATAAATCTATAGAAAACTTAAATGGGCTCTGATATATACTAAACCAATCACCAATTTAGGTGGCCTAAGACAGTAAGACCATGATGAATTTCGTAATGCTTAAATAAAAAACTTGAATGGATTAGCAGCCCAATTGACACCCCTATATATTAGAATGGTTCACACTTACCTTACTTTAAATCAACAGTGGTACCCAAACCACAGGAAAGACAAAGCCCTGGCAAAGTCTCCTGGGTATACATTTTATTTGGAAAACCAGGTGAATCAAAGGGAAGCAGGTTCTAAATATTAAAGAGATCAATGGCGGCAGAAACTGTACTTTCATCAAGACTTTCTAACCATTGGGCTTGACTACATGCCTCCTTCACCACTCATTCCAGTTAGCACAGTTTAATCACCCCATAACCCATCCACGTTGGAGATGAGATTAACCTGCATTCATCATAGTTAGTGGCTACCTTAGTTAAGATCTGACATTAGTTGAGTTTTTTATATCAGCCTCTCAGTAAATTTGTTCTGACCTATCATTCTTCCCAACATTTAATCCCCAAACTAGTTTAACACTGGCGCTACTGTGCTATCCAGATCAGTCTATAATCAGAAAAAAAATATAGACAAACAGCACACTAAAGGTTTATAGTTGAAATTTAAAAATTTATATAGCTGTGAGAACCATGAAAACCAAAATGCATCGAAAATGCTTCTGTGGTTAAGTAATTCTTAGGAATAAAAATAACATAAGAGAATCTCATGACAAGCACATTTGTTTGTCATAGTTTATATCAAAACTTTACAAGTGAAGGGAGGATGAATTATAAAGTCAAGCCCAAATGGTTGGGGTAATAGTAACGATTATTATAGCAACAATGAACATTATACTATAAATGATAATCTAAAAAGGAAAACCTTATCCTAGATTTAATTCATGCATGGCTAAACATAATAAATCAATCCCAAATCATAAAGAAAGAAAAAAAAAACTTTGAGCAAATCAAAACAGTTCATCAATAAATGGTAATGTCATCTCTACAATCTTACCTGAACGAGCATCTCCTGCTTCCCAACTGTGTTTATAAGTATGGAAAAGAGTGACAAATCAACCCCACTAGGCAGAATAGTAGCCTCGGCCAATAGGATCGCAACAGTCATACAGCCAAGTAACACTGCTGCACATTTCTTAACCCTATTTTTGAGAAAGCAGCGCCACAAAAACTCTGCAATATCAGCAGAAATTACCATTTCCCAGTTTACTAGTTGTAATCTAATTATTAGTAACAAAATTCATACAGTAGAATGCCAGACTTCATAAAAACTATGTTACCCAATGTATCCACAAATGATCCTAACGCTCCAGTCCGACTTCCTCTGAAACTAGAAATATATTTCCTGCGGGCAACAAATAGAGCACATCAATAAGAAATTACCCATGCAGACCTGGAACCACAATTCAAGGTAGCCATGACGACTCAGATAAACCAGAAAAAATGAAATTTGCAGTTCAAACTGGTTAGAAATGCAAAGGTACCATTTACAATGATGGAGAATTATGTCCGAACATACAAGGATTTACAAACAAGTGGATATCAAAAGTGCAACAAATTTAAAATCTTAAACACTAATTTGCTAGAAAATCTGACTTCATTACAATTGCTCTATAAGGCCACGTAACAGCTGACTGCTTCTTCATAATTTAAAGGCCAAGATAACAGGTTAACGTTTCAGACCATGGTGATGCAAGCACATGGAACAAAACTCAACGACACACAAGTGAAATTGATATCATACAGAATTGTTTTCAGTGTATACGCATTCAGAAGTTAAGATTTGATTGCAAGAATGGTTGAAATTTTCATAGCAGCACTACAATTTGATATAATATCATTCATGTAAAAAAGTTAAAATTAAAGCATCTATTTTTAATGAAAAAATGGATTCTAAGATATTATCTGATTGGTTAATGGACAAATAATTTCCTCCTGTGAAAAAAATATCTGGTGAGCTAGAAGTGAGATTTGTATAACTGAAATATATTGACTTTGATGAATATGGAGAAATAAAAGGGAAAACTTGGAAAAGAAAATGCACCATTGCTTGGGCTGAAATGAAGGAAGTTCTAAAAGAAAAAAACTTACCTTCACAACACCATTATTGTTTGCTTGATTAGTTCAATTCTTCGACGCAACAAACTAAAAATCTTAAATGAAAGAAAATGGGGTAGACTTAAAATCTTAAAATGCACCACTAATTGTTTTCAACTTGTATTGAATTTTTGGCGAATACAAGGTTTCTGGTGTCTAAATGAGTTGCAATATATTTTGGGAATCGGTCTTTTGTCAAAATAGTCAAATTTTATCAAACATGCCAACTTCATCTAAGATTAGTAGTATCATTATTAAGTCACTGAAAGAAAATCTTCCTTGTCAGCACCTCCTATTATTACATATTTTTAAGTGATGAGAGAATAAATGAAGGCAAAAAAATTTCATAAAACCACAATTAGGCTAGGTATGTCATTGGATTTAAATCTTGGGTTGTTATAAATTTAAGTGGAATATGATAGAAATGAGAATGTTAAAACTAATGTACGAAAATTTAGGAAAGATAAATTAATAAATTATTATATTAAAAGAAATATTAGAATGACATCTACTGAAAATAAGAAGAATTAAAATATAATTAGTTTGTTTAGACATGCACAACAAAATATAGAATATATCCTTTAGAAGAGTAAATAAAATTATCAAAGAATTAGGAAGAAAAAAAGGGTATACTTCAAATTGCATGCAAGAATGACTTTCAAAATGATTTATGAATATATTTAACACCAATCACACTCAACAAGAATAAATGAAAAATAAGGATTCATAATGCAATAATAAAATGGTTGAAATAAGGCTAATAATGATGACGCTGACAATGATTAACATATATAATGAATGATTAAAAATGCACTTGAATGAGTAGATAGATTAGTTTCAAAATACTAGTAAAAAGAAAATATAGATTTAAGGTTACATGGTCAGAAGTTGCGCAAACAGATTAACAAAGAGTAGGTTTGACTCTTCAGCTGGCACCCAGATGAAACGAAAGAATAAAAGAGGTTTCATAAAACTAACACCAAATAGTTGGGATAAGTCTAATAATGATAGGTGCATACTTGCTAGAAGTTAGAAAACAAATCTCTGCGCAGTGAAAAGAAAGTATAAATAAATAAAAAATGAACAAAATGTCAAGATATTAAAAAAGAGAATATTCCAAAAAGTCAAAACACAAAAACCGGTAAACTTGCCATCTAGTTGAATCGCAGTGTTGGTAATTTTTTATTGTGTCCTCCAACTCTAGAGCCTCCATTACATATGCCATATATTCACTGCAAAAAAGGTATACACAAGATGTTACACAAAAACCATATGAACCATAAGCAACTTATGAAATTATTAAAGCCCAAAAACTAAGCTTCAACATTTTTTTCATCTTAAAGCTTAATTTACATATTTGTTTACCTATTCCATCAATACATTTCTAAATAGTGGCATAAAAGCGGTAAAATACTTGATCAACTACAAATCAGGTGAACAATTAAACTTATGGATCAATACCTCTTACATCGATAATACTCCTCATGAGCTTTCTTCAGCTGGCGTCTTAGTGTAGCCATTGTTTTTTCATTTGTATCATAATCCATATCATTTTCACCCAAGCGTCCCCCAGCCGGCTTGAAAGATGGATCTTCCTTAAGCTAAGTAAAATGATTTATCTTAAATCAACTTAAATAAAATGGCATAAGTAGTTTATGACAAGGAGAATGAATCTTATCAACCAAGAAATACCATTTGGACAAGCATGTTGTCAACAACATCCATGTATGGCCTCAAAGGATCCCTCTTAGACATCTGCTTGGATGTGGCCTGAGCAATCTAGGAAAGTACATATGGTAAAAATCATTTTTTTTTTTTTTTTTTTTTTGGCTGAAGAAAAAATTGAGAACAAAGAAAAAACATGCCAAAATTTTTTAACAGTAGTCGTTTTTGGATGTTATCCTGCTGGAAGACCAATTCTACAATTAACAATTTATGCAATCTAGCTAAAGTAAAAGGATTAGAAAGTAGCACCTAATGTAGAACTTAATAGAAGTGAACAAATAGAGGATTCATAAATTCAAAACAAACAAGGTGGGATAAAATTGATGATAGGAAAGATAACGATATCCACCTTCAATAGACCTTCATTGCACAATCAGCCTGATCTAAATCTTATTCTCAATAGGCTCGACAAAGAATAAAATATGCTTTAAGTTTTATCCTGGCTTTAAAAGCATGGCCAGAGTTGCCTAGATTTCTAAGTTTGGCAAGGGTTGCACAATCCCAAACTTCTTAAGCCATTATGCTTACCTCTTTTCCTTCAGAACTCAATATTTATAGTACATCCTCTTCTCAATCTAGCGCTTCTTCTTTAGACATGAAGAAAAGATATAATATCTTTTACACAAGGCATCCAACTAAATAATTTTTAATATGGAATTCTAAGAGATCTGCATGGTGCTTTTAACTAATATCATGATTAAGAGGAGAATAGTACTTGCAATTAGCAACACATTTAAGAGAAGAGTGCCCACAGTAACTCTTTTTCTTCCCACACACACTCCCAAAAGCACACACACCGCATATGCAAGGCCTCAAACCTCTTGGTTGAAAGACAAATTTCTCAAATGCTAGGCCAAGGTGGCTTACATTCCCCACTAGGCCAAGGTGGCTTACATTTATAGTACATCTTCTTCTCAATCTGGCGCTTTTTCCTTAAACATGAAAAAATATATGATATCTTTTACACAAGGCAGCCGCCAAAATGATCTTTATCATGGAATTCTAAGAGGTTTGCACAGTGCTTTTTACTAATATCATGATTAAGAGGAGAATAGTACCTCAATTAGCATCATAGTTAAGAGGATAAGAGTGTCTCGACCACAATAACTCTTTTTTTCACTCACACACATACACCCAAACGCACGCACACCGCATATGCAAGGCCTTGAACCCAAAATCTCTTGAATAAACTACAAAACTTCAAGCACTTGGCCAAAGTGACTTGCTGTCTCGACCTCACTATGCATGTGATCATATACAAAAAATGTAAGTGTAAACTCCTTGATCCATAATGATCAGGGTGCCTACCATATCAAAAGCTGTTAAGAATCATTACTTAGATAATTAAGACAGGAAGAAGAGTAAAAGGAGTATATGGACCATTGAAGAAGATATTTTTCTCATTTTTTCTTTAATTTCTGTGGAATGGTTTGGACATGTGGATATTTCATTCTTGAAAATAGCTTCCAAACAAGCATATCAAAATAGTCCCCTGATTATTTAAACGAGGTCATTTAGTCCCAAATTTTATAAAAGTACTAAATTAGTCCCCATGCACTTTTAATATGGGCTAAAATAATCATCACTATTAACTTTTTAAACCAATATAAAAAAATGGAGACTAAATTGACACTTTTATAAACTCTAGGACTAAAATGGCAAACTGCAAAAAGTCAGGATTATTTTGACACTTTTTTCTTTCCTTTTTCACAATGATACTTTTTTTTAGCCTCATTAGCCTTGGCCCTTGATCTTGTTCACTGTTTTACAGTTCAAAAACATAAACTCAATAGAACTCCCATCATACTTAATGTATCGTTAACTATAGTCGCTAACATACATTGGACATATAAAATTAAGGGAGAATATAAGATAAAGAGAAATTTCTTGTCCAGGTATAATGTACCGCAATAAATAAGTTACTATTATAAGCTTATCAATTTTAAAAGAAGAAAACTATGGTTTATATTTACCACGATTGCGTTTGAAAATTCTTGATGAGCATCATCTAATTTCACAGCCATTTTTGCAACCTTGTAGGAAAGGATTTTTTGACGATTGTTCCAATCAGCATTCTTCCATATACTCTTTGGGATCTCACTCAATCCAAAACCAAGAAGAAATGCACCGGTCACAAGTCCAAATGTATTTGAACAAGCCATGGCTAAGCCCATAATACTTCTATTCCTGTCAATAAAATGATCTGCAATGACTGTTCATTTTACATGTACAGAAAAATCTTATAACAAACAAAGAATTAGTTGAAGAGAATCAGCTGAAGTTAAAATAACAGATGACGCATAGTAAATACACTTTAAAATTAACTTGAAAAATTTAATAAAGGTTAAACACATGTAAATAGTTTCTGAATATGATTTTACTTCTGACTTATAACAGCAGATCAAGCATAAATACAAGCATTTTTTTGGTTGGCAAAATGTTCAAGTAATATAACAGCATAAATATTTGTTGTAATTCTTCCCTTAAACGCAAGTTTCATTTGATTTGAAGGAAATAAATCCTTCAACACAACGTTATACATGCTTAATGCTTTGCAAAGAAAAGCCTTGCTATTTTGATAATAGCATCCAGTCATAACAAAATTAAGAAGAAACAAATGTAACAATGTAAGAAGGCATGGATAAACACTTGTACAATACATGCTAGTCCAAATTTAATTCTCATCGTCTGTCAGCCGTTCAATGACTTTATAAAACTCTGAAGGAAAAAAGTAATTACCGGATAGCACCCAAAATTATTTCTCATGGACAAAAATTTACTTTCCTTGAAATCAATTTATTCTTTTCAAGTTTTTATTGATGCTATTCTAAACTTATCAGTACTATTTTCTTCTTAGAGGTAAGTAAGGTTCTTTGCACTGTTATTGTTGTGATTTTTCCGTTCTTCAAATTATTGAATATCATTAGATTGAATAAAGCGCAAGAAAAAGGCTTATGAAACATGTAAAAGTGCCCAAATTGGAGTCTTGAGAATGTTCAAAGAGGACTTCAATAAATTCCAACCGAAAACACTGCATGGTTATGTTCTCTCATGAATTATTTTGGCATCCCAAAACTAGAAAAATCTTCCATAGAAAAAAAGAACATCGATATATGCTTAAAATCATTAAATTGGAGAATATGCAAAACCACTAACCAACTTCGGTGCATGATGAGAAGTAGCAGGAGTCCAAGAAGTCCGATCACTCCCAGAATCAAATAAAAGACTAGATTTTCATGAATACTAGTTTTTAATCTTTCCTTCACTGTAAAATCTCCAGCGTCTTCATAACCCTGAATAGTAGGAACCACAATCCTGCTTAGAGAGACAAGAACATCTTAAAAACAGAATCAGCCAAACAAATTATACATGGTAAACCAATAAAATCCTAGGTTGTTATGAAGATAATCATGAACATATTATATGGTTAAAAAACAACTGAATAAAAAAATGGACATGCCTAGTTAATAATTAAGGATCTTATAGAGTTTTTCTTCAGTTACTAAAAAATGCTAGTTAATAACTAAGGATCTTTTGGATTATTATATTACAAAAATAATGAATAAAATACTCTTTGACTTTGATGCAATGTTCTTGAGGAAGTGTGAAGATTGAAATTATTCTAGGAAGCAACTTTCTTGTTCAAATGCAGAATTTAAAATTTTTGGCTATTAGTTTTCATTCTCTTTATTCAAATCAATCTTTTCATCCATGTTCATCTTTCATTATTTGGTTTTCTTTATATTCATGTTATTTACAATTAAATCAATTCCCTTAACCTCTAAAACCTCCAGCACTATTGTATTGCATTAGTTCACCCTTACCTTAAGCTATTTTACGTCATGGCCATGATGGTGATAACTATGACTTACATCAAATAAGGTTTACATTTATTGTCTGATTTTTAGTTTCAAGAAATATTTCAATAACTAAAGACTTGATCCGAAAAACAACATTGTCGCACTCCCACCACTATGACTCCAGGGTCAGTTGTGAAGCACTAGATAATTTGGAACTTCCAAGATAGCCTGGAAAATAAATTGCCTTTCTCAGCTTCTTCTTGAAACTATTGCCCATCCAATATTCATCTCTCAATCAAATTCATGGTTGACAAAGCCCCTGGCCTCCCTAAATTTAGGGGGCATCTAAGAATACATTTTCCAAAAGGGTATTTCTTCTCCTCAACTCATGGTAACATCCTCTATGTTCACCACCGTGTGAACTCTTTTATTCCCTAGTGTCTCTTATTTTTTATGCTATGAGAAATTTCATTTGTTTATTGTAATTACTTTTGCTTTATCTAGAAAAAACAACGGTTCTCATTCATAACAAAAACAAAGAAACAAAACTTTAAGGATGTAATACAACTGTACAAGGCACTTCGGCTTCTTTCAAAAGAATATTTAATTCATTCTATTTGAGAATTTCTAATTTGCTATGAGGGCGTTTGAGATCACTTTTATTTTTATTTTTTTAATTTTATTTTGTTTATATTTAGATTTAAAAATAAACATCCTTGATGCGTTAAAAAATATAATTTTAATTTTATATTTATTGAAAATTGAATATTTAAATATGTTTGTCCTGGCTACCATGGCAACCAGCAAAGGCAAGCCCCTATGATGGCGATGAGCAGCTACTGGCAAAGACAAGTGGCAGCCAGTAGATATAAGAGTGGTGGGCGGCAATTGTCAGCAATAGACAGCGGGTAGCGAAGGTAATAGTTATTTTTACAAACACTCAAAATGTCCAAAAGTTATCTCGGACATTCTTAAGAAAAAGTTGATTTGTTTTTTAAAAGAAAATTAAAAATAAGTTAAAAATACATTTAAACAAATATATTTTTAAAACAAAAGTAAAAAATAAAACAAAATAAAAACAAATTTTAAAACAAAAGGAAAAAAATAAAACAAAATAAAAACGAAAGTAAAAATTAAACAAACTAAAAACAAAAATGATCCCAAACAAGTTTCAAGAGTCTTTGAAAAGTTAATAAGAGTATTGAGCACACTTAAAAGATAATGTGACCAGTGATTTTTTTCTAAAATGCGCATGGTTTACTATTTTCCAAAATAAGTCACAAAATACATTGTCTGCTTAGAAGAAAACACTAAATTAAAACCATAAAGTTAAGAAGAGTGACAGTAATCTGGCTTACACATTTTTTTCTTTTTTCAAATTTTATCTCCCTCTATTCAGAAAGATTATAAAACGCTATAGTTCCACAACTAAGATATGCATCAATAGACTTTTTTCTTTATTTGAACAATAACACCCAACTAGATAGCATACCACGTCAGAGCAAAGGTACTCCAATATGACCAGCTCCAGAAGAAAGCAATACCTCCGTTATCATGCCCAATCAATGTCTACATGAAAGGGAAACAAATCAATTTAACAAATAGAAGTTTATGGTTGAGTAAAAATGGTATAATTAGCATGCATAATAGGCAGAAATTTTTTAAAAACAAAAGGTATTGGCTAGCAATAATGTACTTACTATTAAATGGGGGGCAATTACATGCACTTGACTATTTCAGCGTACAAAAGAATATTACAATTTACGCTAGCTTTACAAAAGAATATCTAATCCACTAATTTATCTGCTTCACTAACATAGCTATGCACTTCCATTGCTGATTAGCATCCGCGTATTAGCTCAACCATATTGTTTGATAGGAAATATATTCTAGTGAAAAAATGCAAACAAGCAGATGAAACCCAAGCTAAATCAATAAAAAAATATGGATCGTGTTCAACAAGGTAAGCTTAATAATCCTTCCGGATCACCAACAACCTCCCTTGAATTGTTTTGGTTTATAAGTAGACTATACGCAAATAAAAGAAACTAATTTGCTATCCCAAAATACAAGAAGAGAGATGATTGACAAACTAAGCTACATAATTATATGTATAAACACGTTTTACAGGAAAATTTGTGAAGATTGCACATGATTATGTATAAGAAATTAAGGATCTAAGGAATTAATCCAGATGATACCGGAGGAAAAAGACAAACCATTATGAAAAAACACAATTATTTATACTAAATTCAAAAGGATACAAACTAGACTCTTACGATATGAAATAACAACAACAAACAACAGCACAAGTATAAAGACACACACATAGACTCCAATAAGAGTGACGATAGCAGGTGGGGATGCTAGCGGCAACAGGGAGAGGGAACTAGGGCTGGTGGTAGGGAAACAGCGGAAGGGGCTGTAGGTATGACTATAGGGAAGAGCGAGCAACAAGTAGACGACTGTTGGAATGCGTAGAGGTCAACTGGCAGGATGTTGGAGGTGAGTTGGAGGGGAACAATAAGTTGGCGGTCTACTGAAAGTGAGCCGAAGGGAGGGCGGTAAGTTGGCGACAGCTAGAATTCGTGGGAGAGGAGGAGCTACAGCCGGAGCACCGCCCGGACCATTGGAGACTGTCACCACCTCGGACGAGATATAGCAGGAGCACCTTCTCGCCATCATATACAACCACCCCCCGCCCCTGCGCGGGAGGGGCAGAACGCCTCAATCATCCAAAAGCCTCGTCATCTAACCTCAGAAAACAACACATATATAAAGAGGAGATTAGTAGATAAAATAGATAAAGAGTAGGATAGGAAAGAGATATAATAGTCAATGAGAGGAATGAGAAAGAAGTGGAGAAGGAAATAAATTAGAATGGGAAAGCATCAGAAAAGGAAAGAAAAGGAATTAAATAGGAGAGGGGGACTGCGGTTACTGTAGCAGCTACAATAACACGTCTATTGCATTATAGCTGCTAAAGTACCACGGTAAGCTTCTGCATCAATCTCCCGACATTGGGGAGCTTTGACTTTATCCATCAAAGCATTTAGGGCAAAAAAATTTTGGTAGTAGATGAGGTGGGTGGGGGTGGATGTTAGAGAACCCAGAGATAGGACTATGGTTGAGCTAGCTCTAATACCAAATAATACCAGAGAAAAAAAGACCGAAACCACCATGAAATAACACAATTATTATTAATAAATTAAAAAGGGTACAATAAGACTCTTGCAACATAAAATAACGATAACAAACAACAACACAAGCATAAAGACACTCACACATACTCTAATAAAGGTGACAGTAGTAGGTGGGGATGCTGGCAGCAGTAGGGAGAGGGAACTAGGGCAGGTGGTAGGGAAACAGAGGAAGAGACAGCATGTTTGACTGTGGAGAAGGGGGAGCAACAAGTAGACAACTGCTAGAAGGTGTAGGGGCCGACTGGCGGGATTCTGGAGGTAAGCCGAAGGGGAACAACAAGCTCACAACCTATGGGAAGGTGTAGAGAAGGGTTGGGGCCTGCTGAAGGTGAGTCGGAGGGAGCGCAGCAAGCTGGCGACTGTTGGACTATGTAAGAGAGTAAGGGCTGCAGAAAGACATTTTGTCGGGGTCGAGCTATGGCAAGAGCACCACCTGAACCCATGGAGATGGCCACCACCTCGGATGAGTTACAGCCGAAGTACATTATCGTCGTTGAATACAGCACCCGGAGGGGAAGAACGCTTCAAAGGCAATAGTTGAAATCAACAATCATCCAAAAACCTCCTTCTATAACATTAGTAAACAACACCAATATAAAGAGGGGATCAGTGGATAAAATATGGTAAAGAGTAGAATAGGAAAGAGATATAATAGGCAAAGAGAGGAATGTGAAAGAAGTAGAGAAGGAAATGAATTATAATGGGAAAGCATCAAAAAAAGAAAGAAAAGGAATTAAATAGGAAAGGGGGATCGCGATTATTGTAGCAGCTACAGTAACACATCCGCGATACTGTGGCTACTACAGTATCGCGGGCTGCAAGCTCTCGCATCAGTGGCGCTTAAGAATAAAGATACCAACGAAAGTTGTCTAAATCTATATCCTTCACAAGATAACCAAAGGTCTTCACAGGAAAAAAGAGATTATTGCATCAGGAAACCGGACAAAAATTTGCGTATGAGGTTCAGTGGGCACTTGCCACATGGCAAGTGAGCCCCACTGTAATACACTGGTTGGGTAGATTTATTAGAGAGGTGAGGCCCACTTGCCACGTGGCATATGCCCACTAGACTCCAGACGCAAATTTTACATCCAGAGTCCGGATGTAATAATTTATCCAAAGGAAAATGCTCTTACAAATGTAGCATAAAATGCTAAATTAAATACTGGTAGTGCTTCATGCATCATGCAAAAAACATAATAAAGCGATAACACATACAACTGAAATGCAATAATTCATAAAAAGTTAAAAATAAAACCTATAGTATTGAACAAAATAAGAGCCATGGTAGTGTATGGCTCATTAAATACAGTATTGCATTCCTAAACATGATGTTAAATGATCAGTTTCAACGTTCCTATACATAGCATAACTAATTAGTTCATCTTTCCAAGTAAACCTACTATCCTAAGAGTTCCTAAATCTTCGAAATTCCATTAGCTACATAGTATAACAATTGCTACAATAATTTAAGTTGGACTTCATCAACCTTAAGTTTAAGTTGGGAGTAGGGCAAACCAAAAAGTCAACAAAATCTCAGCGAAATGAGCACCATTTCCTCCTAATTAAATATCACAAATAGGTCGAAAACAAAATTATGTCCCCCAAACGTGTTCAAAAATGAAATAATGATCCTCATCCATCAGAAACCCCACCAAGAAGTTTTAACACGTATACATCTAGGCCTAGTTGATCACGTCAACAATTAAGGTTGAACAAAGTCTGCAATTCGCTAAGTTTTTAACAGGCTTAAATAGTCAAACCTAGAAGTTCTTCAAGGCCTTGAATTGCTTGTTGCCTGTACTTAACCAAGGTCGTAGCAAGACAAGAAGTTGCAAAACCAAGTTACAAACTTGATGGCTAGGAACTTAATTTGCAAGAGTACTAGTTGATTGTGTTAAAAAATGATGATTCATGACGTAAATGTATTCATAGCAAGGTTGCAAATAAAACTATTATCAAATATTTACTTCTCATTTAACGGTTGGATGATTTATTAGATCAATTGCATGGAGCCAATACCTTCTCCAAGATTGACTTACAATGTTACCACCAAATTAAAATGAGACTCCAAAATGAATAGAAGAAAGATTTCAAGACTAGGGATGGATTATACGATTGGAAAATTATGTCCTTTGACTTTATCCAATGTTCCAAAAACTTTCATACAACTAATGAGCACAATTTTTCGAGCATTCATCAAGAAAACTCAAGGCTATATATTTCGATGCATCTTAGGCCCCGTTGTTGCGACTTTTTTGCGGCTTTTACATCTTGGAGAAGCAGAAGCAGCATGTGGTTACCCTTTTATCGCCAACATTATGTCGGTCAAAGGTTGCATCGAGATGAACGCAGAAACAGAAGAGGAGGGTGTAGTCCGCAGCTAGAGTTGCGTTGCGAAGTGCCTTTGACGCCGGTGTCTATTTGGATTTCCGGTAATCCCAGTTCGTACAGTCGCATATAACCTTGCCACTCATCATTTCTCACCCATGTTGCTAGGGTTGAAACCTAGTTCCACTCCCCTCCCTCCGTTCGACGCAGACAACTTGCAGCAACTTTCTCGTGAAGTTTTCTCCTCTATGATTTTTTTTTTTAGCTTCATTCTCTGCTTACCTCTGCGTTTCTTGTTTAATCCATGAAAATTTTGGCATTCTAGTTTTATTGTTGTTAACCTTATTTTTGGTGAGGTTTATCTTCCTCTTAATACTTAGGATCTGGCCATAAGACTTTCTCTTTGACTATCCTAGAGGACAAGTGATGGGATCCACCCCTTTCAGGATTCAAACAACTTTTTAACTCTTCTTGGAACCTCAAATGGTTGGTTATAAACCTCCAGCACTTGGAAGGTTAGAATCAACATGTGCAGGCTCAAGGATGAGTTCCTATAGAATTATAAGGCCTTAAGAACATCTTATTAACCCTTGGTGGCTTGGGACTTTCAACTTCACACACACGCCTCACATTTCCCCTTCTTTGAGGTTCACAGTACTGTTTGACTCTTTTTGGAACCTCACATGCATGGTCATAAACCTCTAGCACTTGGAATGTTATGACCAACATATGGAGGCTCCAAAATAAGTTTTTGTGGGACTAGGAGGCTTTAAGGAGGCTCTTCATGCCTTAGAAACTTACCCTACATTTCAATTACACTCCATATACCCCCAACAAATTCACTCCAAACAGTTCAAGATTACCCAATCATCAATCCAGAATCAAGCCAGACCCCAAATTCAAACTCACACCAACTCACCACAAGCTCATCATCCCACCAAATTTCAAGCTTTGTTATGCCCCACAGCAAAACCCAACATTCAAGATCCAATTGCCAAATTCACACCCAAATTCCCCTCATGACAATGCCAAAAACTCACCAAATCCACCAATTTTGTTATGCCATGTGTCCATGAGTTCAATTGAAATGGAAAAGAGTTTAGGACAGACTTGGGTTTAACTTGGGCTAGACATGCTAGGATTTGATTCTTCCTCAGATTAAGTTTGACTATAGCTTGTGGGTTATAGCATGTTCATTAGCCAACCCACAAGCTATAGCTCCTTTAAGATTATATACAAATGGAATCTCTCACACCTTTGAAGTTAGTGTCGATACTACCAACTACTAAGTTTAGTACAAATGCGGAAACTACATTCAGAGACATCTTATCCTAACATGAACAAAGAAGAAAATTGCCAAGAAAAACAACAAGTACCAAAAAAACAACAATAAGTTCAGGATATCTAAAATTATTAAGGAGACTTAGTACATATCATATCAAAAAAGGAGAAACTTCTTCCAAGTGCCTTTGGGAAGCTCAAACATAAAGCTGAAGGACTATTCAAAGTTGCCAAGAAGAAAAAAGACAACGCCAATAAGATTGACAAGTTTTGTGATTACAATATTTCAACTACTTTCAATGTCTTCAACCTCCCATCTTATTATATGAATTCTGATATTTATAGTCAAAACGGTGACTCTCCTCCTATCCGAGGAGAATGACAAGAGCTTTATGCGCGACATGAGAGACAAAACACAAATCGGGAATTTGACTCCCTGAACAAAGAATTTCAATCCAATTTGTCGCCGGTTCAAGTGGATCCAAAAGCCAAAGGCTAGAGTCAGCCACTATAGGCCTCCTTTCCCTTAATTAGCACTAGTATTAGGTTATCTCGCTACGAAACTATATACATGTTTTTATTTCAGGTTATGCCTTTGAGATTATTTTCCCAAAATTTTCTGTGTCAGAGTACTGTATCTATCATCATTCGTAGGTGGAGCGAATAATTTGATTGGATTTAGGTGGTGATCCCTCATGAGCGTCTAAAGACTTCCGACACAGTCAGTCCTTGCTTCCAAGTTGCTATGCATCAACAATTTTTGCCGATCCCTAAGCCACCACTTTCAATTCCCCTCTGTTTTTTATCGTAGAACTCTCGTAACATAACCGCTAATTTTCCCACAACGGTAGAAGTACTATATCAGTGTCATACCACTAAATATAGATTCTCGCTGGGAGAATGCATCGAGGTTATTAGCTCTTTTCCAGGAACTTACGCACAATTCTCTCCTAGCAAATAGCCGGCAATCCGTCTTACACACTTCAAAACACTGCATTGAGACATTCAATGCACGTTCCTTACTATTTCTGCCAATCATTTTATGCCAATGACACGGGCATATGCCTTCAAATTGAGAGAGAGTGATAATTCAGGGGATCATCAAGTCCAAAGCCTCTATTTCTAAAATTATGAACTTCTCAATCAAACAAGAGATTCTTTCATCAACAATTTCTCTATATTATATTCCCTGTCAAATCTCTTGAGCAAAATCCAAACTTCGCAGTAACTCACGGTAACAACATTGAATCCAACTAGTTTACCCTTTAATTCTTCAAATTACCCCCAAGTGCCCAATCCCCAGCAAAATATACAAAAACAATCGCCAAGAAAACCATAACGTCAATTGATCGAAAGAGAGGAGGGGGATAAGGAATCGTACAGTCCAAATGTCGGCAGGAACTAAGATGATGAAGGAGAGGGAGCAGAACCAGGTGTAGCCAACGGTGAAGAACACATATCGTGGAACGTCCGGTCCCGCGAAATAACGCAGCGTCACCGCTATCATTCCCAGGGTTAGCAGCAGCGATATCAAATAAAAAACCCACATCTCCCCTCCTCCTCTCGATCCTCCTTCCTCCCCTTTGACTTCCGCCGCTCGCCTTCGTTTTGAATTTGACAATCGGCAATTCCTCGAGCAGCTGGTATCAAAGAGGGAGTTAGGGAGAGGGAGAGAAGAAAAAGAGGGACCGGAAGGGGAGAGAGATCTACGGAAGGCGTCGCTCTTGAACCGGCCGAACTGGTCCTCCTCTGGGATTAAAAATTTTGGAAGGACGGGCCACATTATGCCCGGTCCATTACCACTGTTGGGTCCAAGTTTTACGGCCCAAAAAGAAAACAGTTAATTAAACTTCCAAGCGTTCGTTCATAAGGCTATTTTTAACACGATAATAGGTACATTAAGGGGATCATACAACTTTGGTTCATTCATCATAGTTTTCTTAATAATAATTTCTTCTTGAGCAGCTTCATCGTTGATTTTTCAAACAACTACTACCGCTCACATAGAAATGTGGAGAATGTTCCTTGTGGTGTTGGGGAGAAGAAATTGGAGGTGTTGATATAGACAATGGTGCATGGCAACAAGGTTATCACACACTCACTCTCTCTCTCTCTCTCTCTCTCTCTCACACACACAAATTGGAGGTGTTGATATAGACAATGGTGCATGGCAACAAAGGTTATCACTCTCTCTCTCTCTCTCTCTCTCTCTCTCTCTCTCTCTCGCAGAAATTGGAGGTGTTGATATAGACAATGGTGCATGGCAACAAAGGTTATCACACACACTCTCTCTCTCTCTCTCTTTTGTAACATTAGTAGATATTAAATAGAGAGCCACAACAAAATTTATAATAAAATATTAAATAGAGAGGCCCAATTATAAATATAAGATTTTAAGTTAAAAATGATCTTAATAGATTTATCTTCACACCTTTGATTCATTCATAATATACAAAATTTACTGTGTCGGCCTACATTATATTTTATCACGATCAAATGACGTGTTATTATCTCAAAACTTAATGTCATTCTCTCAATTTAATCTTCTCAAAAATTACACTTTGAGATCACATTTTTTTCTTACTTTTATTTGTGCAAATTACCAAAATTTATAAAATTTAAAGACTATTTTAAAATTTATATCAAATAATCCTCTATCATGACTATTTTAGCCACAATTTGAAGAGTTTAAGGATCATTTTAACACTTCTATAAATTTCAGGACTAAAAGGCCCCACGATAAATAGTTGGTGATTAGTCACTTTACTCCTTTTTTTATTTTTTATGTTATTTATGTATTGATTTGAGATAAAATTATGTGTTTATCAAAAACAAAAAATAAAATAAAAAAATAAATAAAGTAAAAAAAAAGATTTTAAATAGAACCTTAATAAATTTAATTTAGCTTGATGCACATGCTTTTAATTTCTTAAATAGTTGATAAAAAGTTGTATTTTTATTTAAATAATACCATGCAGTAATTCCTCCGTGTGACAGACAATATTTAAATAAAGAGCTTTAGACTATGTATTACTTTAAAGTAAATCATATTGACAAATATATCCACCACCATACCATAAAAAATAAATTCATAAAAAATGCATCAAACTTCACTCTAATCCTACACTTGGAAGAATTGCCGTAACCAAATTTTTATTAAAAAATATCTTTGATCTTTTTCTCCAATTTAAAAGGAGAAAAAAGAGGAGTTAAGGTTATTCTGCTTATATTTATTGGATATGGCTCATATACCATAAAAAGACCAATGCTAGAGTGGAGCGAAAGATTCTATCCAAATCAAAGGAGTTTTCTTATGTGGGTTGGAGGTGTGGTACAGGGATAATTTGGTAATTACATATTGTACCCTAGGTTTCATTTACTGTTATGTCTAGGGTTATAAATAGATTTGTATGTAACCATACGTGTTATCCCATATTCTGTATTTTGTATTCTTTTTTTAATATTGAAAGAAATCTGCGGCTCTGCTCCCGAGGACGTAGGTATCTTTGTCGAACCTTGTTAAATCTTGGTATTCTTCTGGATTTGTGTTGATTACTGTTTTTCTTCGTCCTAATTTCTCAACAAGTGATATCAAAGTGAGGTTCTAGGGCAGGGAAGAAAAGCACTTTTGCGGCAGATCGGACCAGGCTTCACACTGCGAAGTTTGAGCGGTTTCGACGCTTCAACGATCTCGCGGCAAAGGTTCTAGGTTTTCACGTGAAGGACAGCTCGGCGTAGAGATTTCGTGCGAAGGGCTTTGGTTCGGAGTGAGGTTTCGTGTGAAGGACACCTCACTTTGATACCACTAATTTCTCATCAAGTAGGATTAGAGCGAGGTTCTAGGGCAGGGAAGAAAAATAAGAGCAAGCCCTTTTGCGGCAGATCAAACCTGGCTTCACACGACAAAGTTCGAGCGGCTTCGGCGCTCCAACGATCTCATGATGAAAACCAACAATATCAGAAAAAGAATGGGAAAAGTTCAGATACTTCAATCAGGGTAGTGCTTGCATTAGCAGTCATTTAGGATTTGCATTTGGAGTAGATTGATGTTAAAACTGCTTTCTTGCATGGTGATCTTGATAAGCAAATTTACATAGAGCTGCCAGAATGGTTCACTCAACTTGGGCAGGAGCATCTGTTTTGTCGGTTAAAGAAAATCGCTGTATGGATTGAAACAGTCTCCAAAACAGTAGTACAAGCGGTTTGACTCCTACATGATTCAGATTGGCTACAAGAGATGTGAGTATGATTGTTGTGTTTATGTGAAGAGTTTTGATGATCATTCTATTATTTTTTTGTTACTATATGTTGATGATATACTGATTGCTGCAAATAATATGAATGATATCCGTGGTTTGAAAGCTTTATTGAGCCAGGAATTTGATATGAAAGAATTGGATCATACGAAGAATATTCTTGGAATGAAGATTCATTAAGACAGAGACTCAAGATGATTATGTTTATTTCAAAGAGGTTATGTTGAGAAAGTGTTGGACAGGTTTGAGATGAGCAAAGCAAAGCTTGTAAGCGCTCCTTTGGCAAATCATTTTAAGCTTTCTTCAGAACAGTGTCATAAGACATATACAGAAATCAAAGACATGACAAATGTTCCATATGTTAGTGCAGTTGGTTGCTTGATGTATGCAATGGTATGTTCTCGTCTTGATTTGGCTCACGTTGTTAGTCAAGTCTGCAAATACAAGGCTAAACCTGGAAGACGACATTGAGAAGCAGTCAAGTAGATTTTCATGTATCTGAAGGGTACTGTAATTATTTTTGGCAGTCAGCAGGATGTGTGTACATTGATTCTGACTATGCTGGTGATTTGGATCGCATAAGGTCTACAACTTGGTATGTGTTTACTCTTAATGGAGGGCTTATATGTTGGAAATCAACAATTCAGTTTATTGAGGCATTATCTATAACTGAAGCTGAGTACATAACAGTAGCTGAAGTTACAAAAGAAGCCCTATGGCTTGTTGGGCTAGTAAAGAAACTATGTGTTGAGCAAGGTGGAGTTCAATTGCATTGTGACAATCAGAGTGCTATTTATCTAGTTAAGAACAAGGTGTACCATGCGAGAACCAAGCATATTGATGTCAGGTATCACAAGATCAGAGAATTGATTGCTTCTGGTAAGATACTGTTGCATAAAGTTCATACTGATGAAAATGAAGCTGATATGTTGACCAAGTCAGTTACTATCAACAAGTTCTTGCATTGCTTGGACTTGTTGAATGTTTGCAGTTGCTAGAGAAGCATGATGGCCCAACACACTTCTGGTATGTAAGAAACTCATGACGTGGAAGATTTACATGGAAGCTACCCAATCTCTATGTATTTACATACCTAATACTTAAACATTAATATTTAAATTATTATCATTTTATCTATACGTCAACATATGTAATTAACTTCTTAAAAGTTACAAAAAATTGTATTTTGATGTGATATGAAATATTTGACTATTTGAAGTATGTGTTGGTCACTTGAGACCTTCGGTCATATGGTGATCTGCTCATCACGGGTCAGTCCGCCAACTGAGGTCGAGTGCTCTTGTACGCACTTTGTGCAATCAGGTTTTGTCATAGTATGTCAGTTGATCCTAATCGTGCGAACAGTCTAATAACTTTGAGATTGTGTTAATATTTTTGGTGTGTACAATAATAACGGAGTTCAACTAAACTTTAATGATTTCTTATTACATTGGCCTTTGGATAGAACTTCTAGTTGCAGGTGCAGTGTTATTTTGAGTTTGAGTGCAATCTTTTCTTCTAGTTGAGAATTTCAATATTATGTTTTCTTATTTTGGTGAACGACCATGCAAATTTTTCATTAAAGTTTCATTTTTTTAAAAATATTTATGCATTACATTTGATTAAGCATTAGCTATCAGGATAAGAATGAGTACCTGTGGCTGGCAGCACTCTACATAATAATTCATATTTATTGTAATTTTATGTCCTACCTACCTTGCTTTTGTTGTAATTTATAACTTTAAATTGTAGAAATATACATCAAAATAATATATATATATATATATATATATATATATATATATATATATATATATATATATATATATATATATATATATATATATATATATATNATATATATATATATATATATATATATATATATATATATATATATATATATATATATATATATATATATATATATATATATATATTGCATTTATTATATATATTTAGATCAATTTCGAATTATTGGATTAATTTCATGGTTAATTTTGATCTAGTGCGGAACAGTTTATGCCAATTCTGCCCGATTTATTCTTTTGACCAAGTTAAATCTTAAAAGTCTTAAACTCAACCTTGGACTATTTCAAAAATTGATAGATGCATAAAATTTTATGCTACAAGAGATGAAATTTAGAGAATCATATGAATAAGGGAAAAATATTACATTATGACTCCTACCGTAGAGCTACGTTCAGAGTCCACTTATATGCTGACATGTAAAGGTGACAGAAAAATAAAAAAAAATCGTTTTAGCGCAGTAGAATATTTCTGTCGTGTTATACTGCATTATTCAGATGTTATTGTGATAGTATTCATTTGTTATTGTGTTCTGGAAATATTCTTGGTGTTATAATAACACAATAACACCTGAATAATGCAATCACAAAAAAGCGCATGCGTTTTTTTAAAGTCATGTGTCCGCAAATGAGTGAACTCCGAAGATATCGCTACGCTAGGAGTCCTGGTGTAATATTTTTTCTATAAATAAGGTTAGATGTTCTTATTTTTTTAAAAATATGTTTAACGTACATTTTTAATTAAATTTTTTAAAATTTGAAATTAAGTTATCTTTAAATATTTAAAATAGTTTCTATGACTTTGTATATTTTATCAACAATCATTATTAGTGGTAATTAATTACCATGCCATCACCTCGTTATCAACCGTCTATTTTATTTTAAAATTTGAAATAAAATTTAGGCTCTGTTTTGCTCCGCGTATTTGCGAGGCCTCAAATCGCGAAGCGGAGAAAAAATTTATCGTTTAAATGCCGCTGGCCGCGGGATCGACCTCGCCGCCCCCCTTACTTTGCCCTCTTTGCCCCGCGCTCCCTCGCGAAGCCCTCGAAGCCGCCGGCGAATTCTCCTCTTTTTTCTGCACTCAACCGGGACGAGGGTTCCTCTCCTCCTTCCCGATGCCTTCGACTGCCCCGCACCATTTTCCTCTCTCGAAAGCCTCACGTATTTCTTTCTAACAGATTCACTAGCCCCACCCGGGCCCTCGATTAAGATCCGCTCGGCTTCCTCTTCTGCCGAAAAAAAAATCCCGCTGTCTTTTCTGCTCTTCTCCCATAACTCGACAGGGTAATCCCTTAGCTTTTTTTATATTTATGTTTTCTTGGTGGATCCTTTTCTTGTCACCACTGAATCGCAATAAGAACGATAGCTTCTCTGTTAGTTTACTGTTTAGAACCATTTAGCATTGAAATTTTGGTTTCTTTCAATAATTGTGAGTCATAATCTCTACCAATTAATGCTAAAATCTGTTCGGTTAAGATTATTTAAGGGCTGTTTGGATTTGTTCTTTCTTCTTCCAGTCATCTAAAACTTGATGTATATGTGCTAAATCATATGTTTCAATGATGTGCGCGGTTGGAAGGAATGTTTTGATGCTTGCTTGTGATTTGTGTAGTTGCAGCAAGATGTGGAAGTTTGGGTTAAAAAAATGGTGTTTATGGGACTAGTTCAAGATAGTCCCATAAAAGTTCTGAATTCTTTTGTAAATTGGAATCTATTGGAATATGTGCAACTATTTTGGATAACCTAGTCCCATAAAAGTTCAAGATAGTTCAATTGTAGATGTACAACGGCATGCCAATCCAATTGAGCATCTATTTACCTTTGAGAATTGTTAGGTATGGCTCATATATCAGGAATTTGGAGTTTCTTAGATCTGGAAGGATGTGTCTCCTGAAATGAAGAGGGGTGTCTCTTGGTGTGAAGAGATGTGTCTCTTGGATTAGCAGGTTGTGGAGAGAGAGGATGTGTTTGTAAATTTATATGTGAGTTTTATCTATAAATAGATGTGTAACCTTATGGGTATGCAACCCCTCTGAAATAGTGAAATTTGTCACTCGCTCCCGAAAATGTATGCATCTTTGCCGAACATCGTTAAATCTCTGTGTTTCTCTGGATTTGTGTCGATTTTTGTTTTTTTCTTCGCCCTAAGTTTCACAACAATTGGTATCAGAACGAGGTTAAGGTTTTAGGGTGGAGGAGATCGGTGCAGGGAGAAAGAAAAGAAGTTCAACGGTTTTCGGCAGTTTCCAGCGATTGCGAGGCGAATTGCGACACTTAGGATTCAGCGACGAGAAGCAGTTTGTTGAGGGTTGCAGTTTGGGAATTGTGGAAAGCGGCGAATGGGAGAATGAATTCGGACTCCGGGCGCACTTCAGAGGTTCTTTCGTCGGCGAGATCGACAGCAGGGGCGCGAAGGGTGGTGAATCTGCAGAGGAGTTCAAAGGCTAGGTTTTTCGACGGTTCGACAGGCGCGACCGTCCTGTTCACGCGAAGGTCATTCGCGACGGGCAGTTCATGATAGGCAGATCGTTTCACGTCGGGCTCGCGCGACAAGGGTTTGCTTCACGGCGTTCGCGTACGATGGGGATCGTGTTCGGCCCAGGCGATTTCGCGCGAGCAGGTGCAGGGGAGTTGGACGAACTGCAAAAGATAGGCAAGGCAGAGTCTCGTAACAGAGGATCATAGGGTGCGAGAAGCGGTTTGGTGATCCGCAGATTCGCTACACGATCGAAACAGACGCATTCTGACGGTTTACGAGTTCCGCGACAGACGAATTTGGTTTCACGTTCACGAAGGAATTTGCGCGCCATGAGGTATTTCACAGAGGAAATCAAAGCTTCATGACAGGAGCCAGAGTTTGGTTTCGCCGAGCTGGTTCGTTAACCATCACAACGATTCTTCGCGACTTATTGTGGGAAGGAGTTAGAACTGCCGCAGTTGGAGTTTTTTGCACAGAGGTTTTTGCTGCAGTTCCTCGGACAAGTTCGAGACCTGCGACCAGGGGAAAGGCTTCAAACAGGAGGAGTTCGTGATCAGTCCCTGTCGCGGCAGGAGCTTCGGACGGGGAGGAAGTTCGACAACAGGCGATAGAGAGTTTGCGGCGGAGGAATTGGCGTGTTCTTGGTGGCAATTACATGCACCGTTACGGGAGTTTCCAGGCGATTTCTGCAGGCAGAGAGGAAGGATTGTCAAGGAATCTTTTATTTCGACCAAAGGAATATTTTTTTCCAGAGGAATATTCCCATGCTAGAGATATATTTCTTTCTCTTATAGAATTTTCCGTGTTGAAGGAAGGATCCTGGAAGCAAATTATTTTGCTGGAGTGACGCGCGAGAGCACCGCGACAAGAAAGAGTGGAGATAGGTGGTGCTCGGCTGAGGAGTTCCCAAGTTTGTCGCAGGAGTTGTGGCAGGTGCAGTTGCGACAAGTGGTGTTCGGTCAGCGGAGTTCGCAAGTTTGTCGCAGGTAGAGTTGCGGTAGGTGCAGTTGCGACAGGTGGTGCTCAGCCAGCAGAGTTCACAAGTTTGTCGCAGGAGTTGTGGCAGGTGCAATTGTGACAGGTGGAGTTCGTGAATTTTGCATATTGTTAGCAATTTTGTCGTAGGAGAAATTGTGACATGTGAAGTTTGGCTGGTGTCCGCAGTATTCAGCCGAATTTTTTTGCAAAAAGGAAATGTGATTCGTGTGAAAAATTTGATTCATGAATCACAAGAAACTGCGGGCAAATTACTGCAATTGACAAAGAAATTTCAGGTTTATTTGAATTTATTTGTTGTGTGTTTTGTTTCAATACAAGGCAGGAAAAGTTCACAGCTGGATTAATTTCAAATGACAATGTCTAATGCAAAATTCGAGATAATGAAGTTCGATGGAACCACAAACTTTGGATTATGGCAAACAAGGGTGAAAGATTTTTTTGCACAACAAGGAATTTTGAAGACATTACGAGCTATGAAACCTGATGGTAATATCTATAAACTGTTGGGCAATACAGTTGTAGGTGGAGTTCACTCTATCGGATCATATGATGAAAATACAGCAGGAAAGTTGAC
Source organism: Phalaenopsis aphrodite (assembly GCA_003013225.1). Taxonomy (NCBI): domain Eukaryota; kingdom Viridiplantae; phylum Streptophyta; class Magnoliopsida; order Asparagales; family Orchidaceae; genus Phalaenopsis; species Phalaenopsis aphrodite. The sequence goes on along the minus strand of NEWO01000251.1, from coordinate 392,535 downwards.
TAAACCAGGTAATTTCAACAAGTTCTTGTGTTACTTGAACTTGTTGAATGTTTGTAATTACTATTTGGCATGATTGCCCAACCCATTTTAATGTAAGAAACTCCATGATTGTTTCTCCTAAGGGGCTGGATATTCGCCAAGGTGGATAATTGTTAGGTATGACTCATATACCAGGAATTTGGAGTCTCTTGGATTAGTGGGTTGGAGGGTGTGAGGGCGCGTTTGTAAATTTATTTGTGAGTTTTATCTATAAATAGATGTATAACCCTATGGGTATGTAACTCCTCTGAAATAGTGAAATTTGTCGCTCGCTCCCGATAATGTAGGCATCTTTGCCAAACCTCGTTAAATCTCTGCATTCTTCTGGTTTTGTGTCGATTCCTATTTTTTCTTCACCCTAAGTTTCACAACAAAAATGTATAATCATTGTATGAAACTTTTGATCCTCCTACACATAAAATTATTGTGACAAATTTCAAGCATTCAACTAGAAGGTGATTAAAATTGCTTGCAATATGTTGTAGATTTAGAAATAAATGCTAATCCAATTGTTATTCTATTTACTTTTGAGTGGGAAGACAGTTCAAATGTAGGTGGAACATCTCATATTGCCTCTAAAGAAATTTGAAGATATTTAATTGCTTGCCTCATTTGAATTTGCCTTCGTCTATTATAATAGCTGAAAAAAATAGAACATTAAAGAGGCTGTTACAGAAATTAGTTTTTGCTTCAGAAGTTTCAAAAATGTAGTTACAACATTCTTTTAAACAGTTTTACCAAACAGGGGCATCGTGATCATTTTTTCAGAAACAATTGTCCCACAGCTGTTTTCACACAGTTGCACTAAACAAGCTGTCAGCTTCCCTACAGTTGTTTTCTAAGGCAGTGCAACTATAGGTGAAAAGCTGAGAAGCTGTAGCTGCCCCAAACAGAGCCTTATTTAATATAAAATTGGAATAAATTAAATTAAAAATTATAAAATTTAGTCTAAATGTCCTTCCCGAGTTCAATAAGATGGACGCATGAAATAGAAAAGGTAATAATGAGATCATGATCGGTCCATAGTGATGACTCAAATGATTATTTCTATGGATTGTCTTAGTGAGCTTGAGCTTAGAGATGACTTATTTGAGTGCTGTCATTAATATAAATAAAGAAGGGGCATACATAGCACAATTCTTATATATTTGCATATCTCACACTTAAGGTGTGTTCAAAGTAGAGGTGTGATGGCGACACACGTACGCACACACACATACAAATGGTGTATTAAATGAAAGTTTAGGTGTCAAATATACAAATACATAAAAATGGTGTATAAAATGCCCTCGTCTAGGAGACAATAAATTCAAAAACAGCAATTAGTAAGTTGCCAAATTTTATTATTGAGTGTGACAACAAACATATTTTCAAGAAAAAATTACGGTTCAATGAAACTTATACCCCAATCTCGAGAAATGCAAAGCAGCTTTAACACCTTATTATGGGCTTAATCAATTTCAATGGGACTCGATTTGACTTCTTCGATTACAGACTACGACCATTAAGCAAAAGTTTCGACTAACAACCTTAGATAGGTCAAAAATTATTGGTGGATTATATTCAACCTCTTATATAACATGTTACGATTGTTAAACAAAAGCTTTAACTAATGAACTTATGTAGGTCAACTATTCTCGGTGGATTTCATATGTCTTTGTCCACTACAAGTTAACTACGCTAAGCAACTCTGGTTATACAACCCATGACGGGTTTTAGATTCTTAATGAATTCTTCCTTTTACTTTATTTCAACACAAGTTAACCTCATTGAGCACCTTCGACTATAATCCATAAGAAAAGTCTTATATCTTTTGTGAATTACTATTAACTTTCCAATGCAAGTTCTAGCCATCAAGCGGTCGCGCTCTAACTAAACCAACCTAAGAAATGTCAAACATTCTTAGCAACAGCCTAGAAGTCGGGCAATGTAAGCTTAGAAATTAGGCAACAACATCTTGTAATAGCTCAAAAGGTGAAGCAATCACGACTCTTGGAAGGAATGACAAAAGCAACCTCATAAGCAATGCCAAAATTTTTATGTATTAAGAAAGAGAATGACGTATTGATAAACACATCATCACCTTGTACAAATACCACATCTCACAATTAAAAATATATAAAGACCAACACATACTAGTGCAAATGCTATAATAAGTGAGCTCCTCTTTAAATGGTGTGGACACCGCCTCCTCAAAATCATAATATTTCCATTTATTTTTAGGGAGATGTGATTCTCCAGATATCAACATCTCAGTAATGCAAAAAAATCTCCTTCAGTAAGCGTGACAGTAACATGGGAATCATCTCCAAAAATCACCACAGTAGCACATAAATCTCCCCCCAGAAAGCGCGATAACAACACATGACATCCCATCCAAATGCAACAACAATGCAAAAGGGGATCTCCATTGATCGCACAAGCAAGCAAAGAAACACCACCTTTTTTCTCCAAGAGATCCCATTGACTTCTTGAAAGTAGGTCAGGGGATTACACCATCTATCTTCTAGAGATCACATTGATCGCCCACAAACAAGTTGGGGGGACTCAACCTTCTTTCTTCTAAAGACCCTATTGAATGCTCACAAAATGGCCTAGGGACTTTAACTTCTTTATTCCAAAGATCGTGTTGATGGTCATAAATAGACCAAGGGACTCCATCTTTTTTTCTAGAGATTTCGTTGATCGTCTGCAAGCAGTCTAGGAGACTCCACCAATATTCTTCTAGAAATCCCATCAATCGACTGCTTGCAGATCGGATGACTCTACCCTCATTCATGTGGGAGTCTTGTTGATTATCTGCTAGCGGATAGTGGAGCTTCACTTTTTCCCTCATTTTTATGGCCTAATTAAAGGCTCAAAATGACCCAAAAGAAAAAAAAATGAAACTAAAAATTTCCAAAATTCACTAGAATATGTGTGTTATGAACGATGTGTGTTCAGCAGCAGTCCACAAGAACAACCTGATTAGATGCAATTCAACAACTCTTGCATGTGGACCACATTATTTAGCAAAACGGATCTCGATCTGCATAGGTGCAACACAAATTTTACGACGATTCGTACAACCACACACAACACAAACGTGCCACAAAATAAAATAAGGGCGTTGCAAAGCCCGGATCGCTGCCCAGAACTGCTCCAGCGACACAAATACAACTCAAGGACCCAATTGCCGCCTTGGCTTGCAGATTTGCTCCAAACTTGCTGCTGCACTGGGCCTGCCTACTAGTTCGACGCTCAAATAGAAAATTTTTTTCCAAATTTTGAACAGCCTCGAGATCAAACCCAAATCGGGGAGAGGGAGCACGCCCACTTGCCAACTGAGCTAGAAGAGAGAAAGAGGACACATCACGATCCGAATATTCTAATTTTGGATGGCTAAATTAGTAGTATAAAAAAATTGTAGTTCAAACATAAGGAACAATTACTATGTCATAAACAATTTATCATCTGATATGATTCTCGAGGCATGACACAAATTTTGATGTAACTTTTTAACAAGAAAGTTTTTAATATTTTATTAACAATCATCTAGAACTCTAAATTTAAAAAACTCACAATCAAACTATTCAGCTCGGCGAGATGGATGCAATAATATCAAAATTTGTCTAATTTGAGTTAAATTAAGCACATATCAAGCTGATAAAGCACTTTTGAGAGATTTCAGCACATAATTGGAATGTCAAACAAATTTTAAATCTGACAAGCTTATAAAAAATTGAACACCACGACGAGACAAATCCAAAGAGCTCAAGATTGTCAATTTTGACATTATGAAGACACTCTAATGTTCATGGAATGTTGTTCGATCAAGAAAATCTTTTGGGGTCGTCCAATTGAGAGGTCAAATTTTGTTTTTTATTTACAGATGAGTCTCTGTTATGCTCTATGAATAGATCATTATTCCTCTCTTGAGAAGATACTTAGACCTGAAGTCAGAACAAGAACAAAGCTTTGAAAGAAGAAGCTGAAACTTAGCATCATTTATGCACCAAAGATCTAATGAAGTTCTCCTTCTCAAGTAGTTGTCAACCATCTTCGACCACCACTTGTCGACCGCAGCTATAATCCGAATTTGTTATTTTTGGATGATGAAATTAGTAGCATCTGGCAATTGATGACTCATCAATAAAATTTTCATTTGGTACGATTCTCAAGATATGACACGATTCTCAATGCAAATTTTTAGTAAGAAATTCTCAATTTTTTATTAATAATCATCTAGAACTCCAATTTTAAAAAACTCACAGACAAATTGAATGGCTCGACTGGACATACCCAATGATATTAAAATTGGTTCAATCTGAGTAAAATTAAGCCGATAGCAAGCCGTTAAAGCTTTCAGTGCATAATTGAAGGTAAAACCAATTCTAAATTTGAAAAGCTTATAGTCCAATAGAATTGTCCCATGAACTCAAGATCGCTCAACTCTGACATCATTAAAACATTCAAATTATAATCAATATTGTTCAATTAAAGAAATCTATCGGCTGTCTGATGGAAGGTTTAAATTCCTTTCTTATTCGCAGATGGGCCACTCTCAAGACTATATAAATAAATCTCTATTCCCTTCTTGAGAGGGGATTTACACCTGAAGTGAGAAGAAGCTCCAGTATGTCGACCATCGTCGACCACCACCTGTTGGCCATAAATACAAACTAAATTGGCTAATTTTCGATGACAAAATTAGTAGCATAAAAAATTAGGGGGTAATTGACATGTCATCAATAAATTTATCATATGGTATAGTTCTCGAAGTATTACACAAATCTCGATGCAACTTTTAAGTACAAAATTTTCAATTTTTGATTAATAATCATCCATAAATTTAATTTTAATAAAGTCACAGATAAACTGATCGACTCCATGAGACGACCCAATGATACCAAAATTGATTCAATCTGAGTTAAATCAACTGAGATCAAGCTAATAAACCACTTTTTAAAGCTTTCTGTGCATAATTAAAAAGTCAAACTTATTCTAAATCTCACAAGTTTATAGTCAAATTGAGCATCACGGTGAGATGAATCTAATGAGCTCAAGATCATTCAATTCTGACATCATTAGGACACTTAAATGTTCAGTGAATGTTTTTAGATCAAGAGAATCTCTTATGGTTGTCCAATTAAGTGGTCTAAATTATTTATTTGTATATTGGTCTCTCCCAGGCTCTATAAATAGATTCTTATCCTTTTCTTGAGAGGGGACCTAAACATGAAGCCAGAATAAGACATTCCTTTTAAAGAAGGAGCTAGAACTCGACATCATTTATGCAACAAATATTTGTGGAATTTCTCTTGCTCATGTAGTCCTCGATCATCATTGACCACAACTACAATCTGAATTTCCTAATTTTGGATGATGAAATTAGTATCATCCAAAAATTGGGGTAATTGATACACGATTAACAAATTTATCATTTGATATGTTTCTTAAGGCATGACACAAATCTCGATTAATAATCATCTATAACTTCAATTTTAAAAAACTCACAACCAAGTTGACCGACTCGACGTACAGATCGAAAGAAACCAAAATTAGTTCAATTCGAGTCAAATCAAGCCCATATTAAGTTGAAAACCCACTTTTGAATGATTTTACCACATAATTGAAATGTAAAATAGATTCTAAATTTGACAAGCTTATATTCAAATCGAGCGTTATGACGAGACAAATCCAATGAGTTATAGATCACTCAATTCTAACATCATTAAGACACTCAAATATTCATCGAATATTGTTCGATCAAAGGAATATCTTGGGGAGTTGTGTTTGTGGAGCCACAAGAACCCAAAACTCAGTGTCTACTGGTTAAGTTTGGGTGTCTATGTGCCCATTGTTGGGTGTTGTTTATGAAGGGGTCGTTTTTCCGTCCCTTCCTTACGAACGCTTTTGCACCCATGTTTGGGCACAAAACATAGAAGTCGACAGTTTTATGCAGGCCTTGAGCACTCAAGTGCTCATTTTGCTTAGAACAGTTTTTTTTCTGCTTTTCGAGAGCTTGGCACTTTGGCGCCAAGTCTTGGGGCCTAAGTGCCAAGTGCAGTTTCTCCAGGATTTTAGTTTTGAATCTTGATTTCAACCAAGTTTTAAAAGTTTTGGTGCTTATTATTTCCGTATTCTTCAACAAGCATCCAAGTGAAGGTGAGAAGTGCCAAAGAAGTAGATTTCAGTGATTCAGCGTGATTCTTGCATCAAATCAAAGAGGGAAGTTTGTGAAGTGAGTCCTGTAAATTTTCTTTGTGTGTGGAGATAAAACTTGTGCGATTTCTTTAAAAAATTTTCTAAATTTCATAATGAAATTTTATGGTAGGGTGGCTCAGAGATTTTTTAATGTTCTCAAGTATTTCCATGTAAAATTCTCACTTACTTTTTTGGTTGCTTTGATTGTGCTTTATATTTAAGTTTCCTCCAATTTTCTCGAAATTGGTATGATCTCATTATTCCACGGTGTGGTTTATTTTCTAATTGATCCAAAGCACCAATAAAGTTTGGAATTATTTGGTATATTTTCTATCATGGGGTCATCCAATGGAATGGTTTAAATTCCTTTATTATTTACAGATAGACCTCTCTCGAACTTTTTAAATTGATTTGTATCCCCCTCTTGAGGGACCTAAACTGAAGCCAGAAGAAGACTAGAGCTTGGAAAGAAGGATCTGAAACTCAACATCATTTCTACATCAATGATATGATGAATTTCACACAATTCTATGGTTGTCGATCATAGTCAACTATCGCCTGTCGAACACATCTACCACCACTGCCACTCTCTCACGTCAATCACCATTGCTTTCCACCTTCTCTTTGTAGCAAAGTCCATTGTTGAGTCATAATATTCACTGTAGAATCTCAACAAACGTTGCAAAACAATGAAGAGCCTAACAGAGCATTATATTGTAGTATATTGTGCAATGACACACCCCAAAGATGCAAAAGAACACACTCTAAATATAGTGCAACAACACACGCTGAATACGATGCAACGACACACTCCAATGGTGTTGTAACAACACACCTCTAATAAGGTGCAACGACATGCCCCCATAATGTAATAACAATGCACCACTCATATGGTATAAACAAGCCTCACGAAGCTAGTGTAACAATGAATCCTGAAGGAAGTGATTTTTTCTAGACTCCTAAATCTCTCCTTGCAACCTATCATTACGTCTTGCATAACCAATTATGGTCTACGTGGTTCATAGCTTATTTAGCTACCGACCAATACCTCTACGACCTATAAACTTCATCATAGCTCAACCACGACCCATCTGATCCACAACTCATGCAACTCCTGACTTAAGTCTATACGACCTACAAAAGTCATCACAGCTCATCACTTATGTGATGCACAACTCTGACAGCTTCTAACTCTGACTTTTATGACCTATGACGTCATCATAGTTCACCACAACGATCTACGTGACAAACTACAACTTATGTGGCTCACAACTCAACAGCTTCCAACTCTAGCAATTGCCGCCTACAAATATCATCGCAACTAACCACTATAGCCTACGTGACCGACTACAGCCTGTGTCGCTTATAGCTCGTGCAACTTTCAATTCTAGCCCCTGCGGCCTACATACGTCATCTAACTTATCCGTACGACCTACGTGACCAACTAAGACCTTTAAATCCGCACCGACACAAATTTAATGTATAACAAAAGAATTATTAAATTACATAAAAAATTTTCCAATATAGTATTTTAAAAATTAAAGCATACACTCATGTATAGTGAAAGGCGACTCGATAATGTTTGGTCAAACCTCACTCAAAAGCCAGGTCCTTTCTTATTTTCTGGTTTTTAATTAAATTTGTTAGAAGAGATCATCCAAAACGGTAAAGTTAGAGGGGAAATACTTTTAAACTTCAATTGTCCTTCTCCTCACTTGTCTTTTTTTTATCTCTATTTCCTTCAGTCGTCCATCCGTCGCTTTCGGATGTCTATAGAACACAATTCTTTGATGGTAGCGGCTCTCGCACGCTTACAATGTCCTTCCACCACTTGTAGCTTATCCGCTTCCACATAATAACTAAAAAATTCTGATCCCTAAATAAAGTAAACAATGACGCCCAAATATGAAATAACACTCTTTGAATAGAAGAAAAATATGCGATAGACTGATAATTTGTGTGCGATTTCTCTCTGTATGTACTTTTTTTTAATAGTTTTATTGTGCATTACTTTTTTTTTAAGTTCTATAAATCTTAAATAATTTTATTTAATTTTATATTTTAATTAGATTTTTTAATTATAGAAAAATTTCATTTTTTTTCGTTTGAAGTTGATTTGTCATCATCAAATTCTAATCATTCGAAACGAATCTCGAGACATCGTATGTATCTTGAGGTAACTTTTTATGTAAGAAATGTTTAAATTTTGGTTAAAAGTTATCCAATCTTTTGATTTCAACAAATTTATGGTTGCTAGAAACCACGCTCCCGAAAAAGTTGAGTATGAGAGACAAAACTTTCAGAAGTCAACTACTTTTTTAAAAATCTATCATGCTCTTGAAAGTCAAGCCTAATAATCAAAACTCAATGAAAAGATACGGTACTTCCAGAAGTCAAGCCCAGGCGGCAAAACTCGATGAAAAACCACCATGCCGCTGAAAGTTGAGCCCAAGAGACAATTCTAGATAATAACACTACTAGTTATTTTCTCTTTTCTAAGTGTATGTTCAATTTTCATGTAATTTTAAGACGATAATTAATCAATCTACCACCGCGAATCTTCTAGCACATATCAAAAGTAGAAAAAAAAAATTGTGAGTATTTGATTATTATGAATAAAACTACAATACTTCAAATAAATGTGTATTATTATTTTCTTAATTTTTCTTTTTTATAGTTTGTGATTTTCTTAAAAGAGCAAAGTTTATAGCAAAAAATATTGATCGTCAGAATAAAAGAAAATGTGCTTAATTTAAAGCAATAAATTTTGAACAATTTTTAGTTTATTTTGTAATATAGGAATTAATCATTTATTTAATATTGTACTCATCAAGGTTATAGATACTTGGGCAAGACATGGGATCAAAAGTGGAAAATACTCAAAATTCAATAGTTGGATGGATTGACGTAATAAATAATTAAATTATTTAAATATAATTTAAATAATAAAATAATGATGTGTTAATATAATTTTTATTGTTTCAAAAAATAATATTTAAATATAAAATAACACTTGAGTATTTTGAAAAATATTCTAAATAAAAAATTTAAACATAATGTTTTCTTTATTTTTAATTTAAATATCTTATTATTGGTCCTCCCATCAAATTCAAAAATTCAAACACCTTTAACAAGCTTGTCACTCTCCTTCACTTCGACGAATTCCCGAGATATGGGATGAATCCTTGATGATCCTTCGATTTGCGATGAACTGTTCCTCGAATAGTCTGACAAGCTCGTTAAAGTTGTTTACAGTGCCCCTTAGTAGAGAGTAAAACCAGGTTCGAGTTTGTCCTTTAAGAGTAGTCGGGAATACTTGACACAAAAACACACAGAGGCATGCTGAATGTGCATGATAGTTCGATAATAATCTATATGCTCGTAGTGGTCGGTTATCCCTTCAAATGTATCGATGTTCGGAAGCTTGAAGCCTATTGGGATGGGGTGTTGGAGGACCACATCCACTAAGGGAGAGGATTCAAGGATGTTACAGTGAGTGAAGAGTTGATCCATTTTCTCGAAGGGGAACTCTTCCCGGATGAGGCGTCGTAGTTCATTACGAATGACAACATCTGGAATAACAGGAAGATGTGGCAATGTCGGATGAGCTGCATGAGATGGATGAGTGGAACTTGCAGTATCTAAGAGTTCATCATCACGACCTGACAGGGGAAGTGTTCCTTCTTACGGTACGAGTTCCTCCATGTGGTATGTTTCTCATCGTTCGTGGATTTAATGGTAAATGAGTTTCGTTCATCGGTGTGGACAACGGTTGTTGGGTCCCACATAAGAGTTTTATATTCTTCAGTTGAGATTCCTCGATTATTCACATTTGTTCTTCGATATAAGGACCTGAAACCCCCTCGTTGGATGGATGACGTCTTCCAGGGCGAGAAGATGAAGAAACATGTTGCCCTTGACTTCGTGACTTCTCCCTGGAACGATGAGTGTTGGAGTGAGGTGCTCTGTTATCTCGAATGTTTTGCCCGGTGGCCATGTAGGAAATTGAGTAAGTACTTCAGTGGTGGGATTGAGAGCTTCCCACATACGACGTCAAACTGATGCGAGCTAGAAAAATCCACGGTGGTAGAGTAACGGATTATTGTCTTAGCGTTGTATGAGAATTCAGCACACACACAGATGAAAGAGAAACAAACAATGATGACTTCAAAAACTTTTACGTGGAAAACTCAGAAAGGGAAAAACCATGGGGCCTAGCCCAATTGCAAAAATACATTATTGATTGATGATTATAAAAATCTCTTGTCCCATAGACGAGAAATGTTACTAGGTTTTCAGATTACTTCGTCGACTGACGGCGTCTGGTTGGTGGTGATTGATGATGGTTAGTGGTGATTGATGATAGATGGCGGAGGTCAACGGAAGTTGACGTTGGTCGACGACGATGAGCGGTGATCGATGGAGGTCGACGGTGGTTGACGGCTGACGGCGGTGGTCAATGATGGTATGCGGTGATCGACGGAGGTCAGCGGTGATCGACGGTGGTCGACGGCGGTCGACCGTTGTCGAAGGAGGTCTACGGTGGTGGTCGATGACGATCAACGATGGCATGGATGATGTTGAACTTGAACTTCTTCACAAAGCCTCAAGTTCCCTCTCAAGCCTCTTCTTCCATGTGAGGGGTGAAATTATTTATAGTGTTCTGTGTGCAATTAATGCAGGAATATGAACCATTTTGATCGGATGGTCTGAAAGCTTCCCTCGATCAAATGACGTTTGATAGACATTTGAGTGCCATAACGATGTCAGAATTGAGCAATATTGGACTCGATGAATTCTTCTTGTCGAGATGCTCGATTCGATTATGAGCTCACTAAATTCGACATCTGTTTGTCCAAATGCCTCAAAAAATTCTCCAATAATAGTTTAATGATTTGATCATTTTCATCAAGCCGGTCAGTTTGACTATAAGTTTACAGAAATCAGAGCTTATGATGACTCTTAATTGAAGTTTGAATGTTTATTGCTCAAAAAGTTATCTCGAGATTCATGTCATGCCTCGAAATTCATGATGGACGATAAAAATTTATTGGTACTGTATCAAGTTTATTTTTAAAAAATAGTAAAATATTACACATAATTATCAATTTTATAACGTAGTTGAAAAATAATGAATAAAACTCCCCATCTATTAATGCCCTCGATATAGTGCATTGATTGCACACTTTGATGTCACGGACTGCCAAATCCAACCTAAAGTCATTGCATTCTCATTCTTCTTTATATTTATTTGTACATTTAAAGCTTCAACACTTATTTATTTTTTTTTTATATATAAAAATGTAATTATCATCATGCATGATTGATTTTCTTTTTCAGCTCAGAAATCAATTTCAATGTAAAAAGTTCGGTAGGAACACCCAAAAATCAAACCCGTCCCTTCTCTCGCCCTACCTTCCAACTGTAATGTAACCCTCCGCACTTATTACTCGCAAGTATTTCACTCTATAAAACATTATTTCATTTTCTTTTTATTTTTTAATTCATAAATATAAAGTTGCTGGAGTAAATTTTTATTCTTTTAAGAGCATAATATTTACTGCACCCATCCTTCTTCTTCTTCTTCTTCTTCCAGATTTCTAGACTTCCGACTTTATGCCCTGTTTTCTCTTCCCATCTGAACAGCAAGCAGCATAGCAACTCTGCAACCCTCTCAACCGCTCTCTCGATCTCTCGTACTGTGGCGGCATCTATAGCAACAAGAAGCCCCATCCAAAAATCTTTGTTTTCCAAGCTTCATACCACTTCTATACCAGGCAGCTGCTTTCTGTGTAGACTATGGATAAAATCGGTCGTTCCGTCGCCGCAACCAGCTCTTCTTCCTCCTCCTCCGCCACCGCCACCTCCGAAGCCGCCGTCAACAGTTTCAGCGCCGAGAATAGCAATAGCAGCACCGTCTGCAGCGGCCGGTCGACCACCAGCAACAGCTCCAACTACATATCCAACTCCTTCCGCTCGCTCAACAAGTCTTCTTATAAGATCTCCAAGCCCATCTCCAAAAACCCTAACCCTAGCCCAAATCTAATCCGTCCTCCTCCGCCGCCGTCTTCCGCCATCAGCACCGCAGGTGGAAACGGAAACAGTGCCCCACAGCAGCAGCAATCTCAACCTCCGGTCTACAACATCGACAAGAACGATTTCCGCGACGTAGTCCAGAAGCTCACCGGCTCGCCGGCGCACCTATTTAACCGCCCACTAACGCCACCGCAGCCGGCTGCGGCGGCGGCGGCGGCGGTTATGGCGACATCTCCACCGCGGCAACCACCTTTCCCCTCATCCGTCCCCCAGCCACTTTCACGTCTCCACCGTATTCGCCCGCCTCCGCTAGCGCAGCTACCACCACACCACCCTCCTGCTCCGGCCGCGCCTCCTCTCGTCGGTGATGGTTGGGTACGGCCTCCTCTCTCTCCGTTGCCTCCCTTTCCGACGGTAAGCGCGGCGGCGGAGTCGCCGATCTCCGCGTACATGCGGCGGCTTCACAGTGGACTGCCTCTGGTTGCACCGTCACCACCGGGGGTGGCGCCGCCGCAGCTGCTTCCTTTGTCGCCGCTCTCTTTTGGCTGTGCCCCGTCACCTCAAACGGCTTCTGCTTACCAGGCCATGATGTCGCCCTCTTTACTATTTCCTACCTCCCCTGGCATGCCTATACCAAGCCCCAAGTAAGGGATGATTTCTCATCCATCGGCTTTTCCCATCAGATCCATCTCTGCACGGTAAGTTAAGCTGCAACTGCGCTGGAGATTCACATAGTTTTTTTTTTTTTCCTTAATTTTTGTAAAACAAGCAGTGACTTATGGTTTGATTTTGCTCATATGTTCTGTATATATGAAGATGTAAGGCCAATCAGCACATGATTTGCTTAAAGTTGCTGTTTTTTTGTAAATGGAACCTTGAAATATTACAGCTTTAAGATGTTAGTTCTAGTCCAGGAGACAAATAAGCTATTTTGTAGAAGGTTTTGAAGTTTCTGTGGATTTTGGAGATTTTGTTAGGCAGTTTGGCAACGAGTGGGATTTAGCAGATCTGGAAATCCAAATTTTTAGTGAATTTTGAGAGGATTAGAACTTGAAACTATTTGGCATCACGACTGGTAAATCTTGGTCTGCTTCAGCGAAGGAGGAAGATCTCTGCTTCGGCTTTATCGGTTTCAGTATCCGGATTGAGGAATGATTGGTGGAGGCCTTGCCTTTGTCCTTTGCCTTCAGCTATGGCGATTGGCTGCCTTTTCTTGCGATTGACCAACGGGACTAGCAGCAGATAATGGAGCTTTTACTGTTTGTGCTGCCCCACAGGCACGTGAATTCAATTGTAGAATTGTCTTGGTTGCTCAAAGTTATATTTTACGTTTAATTTACTGTATATTTTTAAAAATGAAATATACATTTTCATGCTTAAGTTCATGGCACCAGGTGTTAAATGTAAATATTACACTTTAGGTGTTAGATATGCAAATAGAAAAGAATTGTGTGGTATGTATGTAAATTTATTGGGAGCAAATTTAAGTCGAATATTCGTACAAAAAATTATCGGTTAAGAGTTTATGTGGTCTTTAATTTAAGATATGTGAAAGTGCATGTGACTGTGGTGCCTGTACTAATTAATTTTATTATAACTTTGAAAGGGATCTACTTTGACTGCTATGTTTGCTTAGTTGAATACAGTTATTTTCTTCAGGTGATTGTAAAAAGGCATAATTATTGAACTATTAATGGCTTGATGAGTCTGGCGATGCATGAATTGCATAGTTTTATCCTTTTTATATTGAATGATTATTATTAAGATAAATTGGATGAGGATATTTTGATTAAAATTTAGTCAAAATAAATTTGAAAAATTGTAAATTATCTTCGGGTAATTCCAACTAAACATGACAAATCCAATGATATCAAAATTGGTTCAATCTCGGTACAATCAATTGGATGATCAAATGAATTTTAAATTTGACATATTTATAATTAAATCGATTGTTTTAACGAGTGGAATCCAACTAGCCTAAGATTGCTAAATTTTGACATCATTAAGCACTCAAATTCTCGCAAAATCACTTATAATCAAAAGGAATCAACATAGACTATTTCATATGATTAAAAAAGTTACGCACTAAAAGATCAAAATGCCCCCTCTTCACTGGGGGGTGGCGTTCAAGAGCTTGTTCCGGAGAATACCTGACGAGTAACCATCGGTTTGCGTAACTATCGGCCACTGTCGACCTCCATCCACTTTCACCACATTGTGTCGCAGACAACTTGCCATTGGCGACCATTGCTTGCAATCATTGTAGCCAAACAATGATATATGTGGCCAAATATCACTATTGCAACCACTGACTACAGTTTTTATAACCAACTACCTCTTTGTAGTAGCCAATTATGGTTCATGTAGCCAACCTCTAATATTATAACTTCCAACTAAACTTTTATGACCAACTACTGCTATTGCATTCACCGACTCTTGCATTTATAATCAATTTCACCTTTGTAGCAATCAACTATGATTTTTGTGATCAATTACTATTGCTACAACTTTAAGTAGTGGTCTCTGTGGCTGGCTGTCACTATTGCAACCACCTGCTATAATTTTTATGGTCAACTATTGATTTTATAGCAACCAACTAAGACATCTGTCAACTATTACTATAATAATCAAGAACACGTTTCTTACAACCTAGTTATGATTATTATAGCTAAACAACTATTGCACATATGTGATCATTAACTTCGTAATTTTATTTTCTCTAATTCAAGAGAAGAGAATAGGAAGTAATATTCTAAAACCTGTTCTAGAGCAGATCGAATAGGTAATCATCGGCCTCCGTAATTGTAGATCATTGTCGATTGCCGCCTGTTGACCGCCTCACATCTTCACCACATGTCGCCGCAAACCACTAGTCGTTGCCGGCCACTACTTCCATCATAGACAAAAAATAATTTTTAGAACCAATTAATATCCGTTTTTGAACTATTTGCATGAGAACATCCTAAAATAATAATAATAATAATAATATTTTATGACTATTTTTTCTTGAACTTTTCAAGCTCTAAATTTTAAGATATAAAAATATTTTTTTAAAATTTTATAATTATAACTAAATAATTGGTATTATTATAAGTATACCCTTACTTTATTTTTATATATACAAGTAAACGTATTCAAACTTTTCCCTCAAACTTGCTTTCATTTATTCCCAACCACTGAAAGAGATTAAGGATAAAAGAGAGAAAGTGAGGAATAGAGAAAAAAAAAAAGTTAGGACTTGGAAGTCTTCGGTCCGATTTTGCCTTACAAGATTGTTGAAAAATTTTTAGTACTTAGTACCCTAATTGTTATACATATATTGATATAATTATGTTGAATTTTATATATTCTTATTTTTTAGTCATAATTCTTAGTTTGAGTTATACAAACAATTTCTAAAGTGTGATCTATATCTTAACTTTTGCATCATGTGGAACCTTCTATTTTGATCTATATCTTAACTTACATATCTACTATAATTGATAGGTGTGACCTCCTATTTAGAGAGAATGTGGAACCTTCTATACTTTGCAGCTTTGGAGCCATAAGGGGTGAATCAAATATTATAAGTGTCGATATGCCACAAATGATGGCTCTCATATACTATTCATATGATTATTTTCGTTGATATGATATAATATGATAGTGTATTTAATTTAGTCTGATTGGTACAAGAAAAAAACACAACATAAGTTTAGCTATAGCATGTGATTTTCATAATGTTTGTGTGATGATAAATATTACACTTGATGAATAAGTTGTACAAACTACTATTATTGTGATAAAATACTTTATTTATTGATTATAACTTATATTTCACATATTATATATACTCTTATTTAGTGGCACATATATTCATTTATTAGTAATAACATGTATAAACTACTATTATTGTGATAAATTACTTTATTTATTTATTATAATTTATATTTCACATAATATATCTACTCCAATTTAGTGACACATATATTTATCTATTAATATATGTGAAATTTATTCATGACTCAATTATACATATTATTTAATTATTTTACGTTGATTTCAATTATAGATTTAGTGTACCTTATTGAATTGTTGCTAACTCATGCTGCATTTATATATTTTTAAGGAAGAGTAAGGACTTAATGGAGTAAGAATATAGTTTTTTACCAATAGAGGTACATTTTATGATATTGGGTTTATTCTTTTGTGATAATGGAAATTAAATTTGGTTGAAGTTGATTTAATACTTTGAATATAAATAGATTTTTGTGTATATGTATAATTTAATTATGGTTCTTAGCTCTTTTAATATTATTGTCGATGAATTAATTGCTATGTGTAACTTAATTTAGAAAATATGAGAAATTCTTTCCAAACAAATCTTGGGGAATTTTTTACCACATACTTGACTTAATATGATTTAATATAAAATGTAGGTTATATCCGATCAAGTTGTAACAACTTTCTCTAAAAATTCATTCAAATCAACGTACTTGAGCCATCTTAATCAAATTTCACAGTAATATGAAAAATAAGTACTAGTCAAGGAAATAGTAATGCAATCTTCAGTTTGTCATAGAGATTGGAACCATTATTTAAGGATCATTATTATCCTCCTAAGTTCTCATTATCTTAGAAGAACCAACATCAAATAAGCCATGTGTTGACTATTCTAACACATTTAATGATTCTAATATTGAAGCAACTTAGATCTTCCATTTGGATTGACCTGTTATCAATGTTGGGATTAGTGAATCTACGATAACATTAAGAGAATTTTGATTAACATTAAAAGTTATATTAATATATTTTTCCCACT
The DNA here is from genome assembly GCA_003013225.1 of Phalaenopsis aphrodite. NCBI lineage: Eukaryota > Viridiplantae > Streptophyta > Magnoliopsida > Asparagales > Orchidaceae > Phalaenopsis > Phalaenopsis aphrodite. Next base: position 375,473 of record NEWO01000251.1, on the reverse strand, counting down.
ATATTCTTTTTGCTTAAATATGATTAGGGAGAAACACTGGTTAAATATTTTGACTGTTGATTTTTAAATATAAAAGGAACAATCATTTTTTTTTTTTCTAGCGAATGACTCCTTTCATTTAATTTAAAGTATTCAAGTCCAAGCCATAATATAATTTCGCCTTTGAGAAGCCCTTTTAAAATTTTAAGAATAATTATCTTAAAATCATCATATTTTAAGCCCTTTTAAAACATCAATAAAATAATTCCTCAAGTAAAATGATAATGATTAATGATAGCTAGAAATTGTTTTCTAAAATGGCCTGCATTTCCAGCCCATCCAAAGCCCATGTGAAAACACCCGCTTAATGCCAAGGCCAGATCTGACGGTTCTGGTTCTAACTAATCTGACGTCTCTCGCTGTCTCCTCATGATATTTGTTTTCCTCTCAAAACCCTAGGCCGCACAAGATAACCGCAGAAGCAGTTCCAGGAGCAGCAGCTTCTTTCTCTTCCCCGACTCCATAAATCGGCTTTGTACTCTCGATCCAATATGAAGGTATCATGAAATTTCATTCAGAGACTATAAAATTTCGATTAGCTTTTTGCTTTTCATTTCTTCCTGACATCTTGTGCTGTTTATGACTTTCTTATATCATTAATGGCAGTTCAACATTGCAAATCCAACCACTGGGTGCCAGAAGAAACTTGAGATCGACGACGATCAAAAGCTGTAAACCCTTCTCGAGAAATCGTTTAATCTGTAGTTAATTGGCATATGCATCGAACTGCCGTTGATTTTTTTTTCTTGCATTGCATTTTTTTCTCTTCCTAAGCTGATCTGAATTTCATTTTATTTATCTTTTAATCAGTGATGCTATTTTGCATTCAAAATGTTTCACCGCGTTATGGGTTACATGGATTTTATCTGGAGTACTATTTTTCATCTCTTTCACTGGTTTTGTTCTAATCATTGATGAATTTGTATCTTTATTTATTTTGTAGAAATATTTGGTTTATCCGTTGCCTGATTTGTGCAGCCGGTCTATTCGTTAGTATTGCACTTTTACTGGTACCAGTAAGGATTAAACACTCGCATAAAATGTCTTGGTAGGCAGAATTTTGCTGCCCAGATCATACTTTTGATGTTTATGATAATAATTAAGGGTTTCATACTTCTGAAATGTTCCTGTGAATTTTTTGTGATTTAGTAATAAAACGTGCACTAAAAAAATTGACATCAAAAGAACAGATTGGAGGTAAATAATAGGGTAATTACATACAGACCATCTTAAACATTGATATTTACAAATTAACCACCTAGGCAATTTTTTTTAACTGCCAAACTGATATAGTACGTTTGCAAAGATCAAACCATTGAGAATTTGATAAAAATTGAAAAATTGGGGGCTGGTGTTTTGCCATGAATTTTCATATTTGACTGAGAAATTGAAAAATGAATGAAAGAAGGTGATTGATATGTAAATAGCAAGTTTGGTCTGTATGTAATTGCCCCATAATGTGCGAAGGGAAAAGATTGGATGTTCATATAATTCATGTTGATCTTAAGGGGGCATATGTACAAGTACTACAACACTTGATTTGGTTGCACTTCAAGAAAAGAGACGTCTCAAAGGTATGCTGAGCTGTTACTAAATACATGTATGATGAAGCGTTGGCCAATAGTAGTTTTAGAGTTTCAAAAGAGCTACTAAGCATTGAAATATTACATCTTAGATTGATGAAGTTTTTATGCTATTTGCGAAAATGTATACCTATGATTTTAAAAATGATACTATCGTGTTTTTTTTTTTGCAAATAATATTTTCTTGTTGGATAGAATTATATCTTAACTAGTGAAAGTTAAGAGCAAACGAAGGAGTTGTTAGAAGATTAAACATTTAAATTTAGTATATCAAAGATCAAGTAAATAATGTCCAATTTTAATGGTCGCGATTGTGATATTTATGATTGTTAATTAATTTTACTAGGAGTCACTTTATTGTAACAAGCTTAAGTATATTGAATTTATGATGTATTAAACGCTATGAAATGTATGAGGATGTGTTTGCTAGATTTAGGAAATTGTAGTTAAAATGGAGTATTGCATTTAAAATGATATGTGATATCAGAATAACAAGGAGATAGATAAGGTATATTTTAGAACATGTGTTGATAAAATGATGAATGCTCTGAGCTATCGTCAATGTGTAATTTCACAACACCCAGACCCCATGGTGAGGCACATGACAGTCTTGGGTTTTGTCATAGCATTTGCTAATAGCTTACTACTCAACCCACAAAATAGAGTTGTCTCAATTTTTGGATCAAACAATAATGGTGACTTGTCATTATACTATGAACAACCTCTTGTTAATAAAATAAAATAAAAATTAGAAATTTGAGTACAAATTCATTTAAAATCAAAATCAACTTTGTATCACTATTAGTTATTATAGTCCATGTAAACGATGTCAAAAATTTGGGATGGATAAATGCCCACAAAGAGCACACGAATGCACAAATACTAAAGTGATGAATATGAAATCATTCCACGAGGCCCATATCATTAGCTTGTCATTACACTATAAATAATCCTTGTTAATAAAATAAAATAAAAGTTAGAAATTGATGACAAATTCAATTAAAATAAAAAATTAACTTTGTTTCGATATTAGTTATTATAGTCCATGTAAACGTCATCAAAGATTTGAGAAGGATAAATGTATACATAATAGTAAACAAATGCACAAATACTAAAGTGATGAATATGAAATCAATCCATAAGCATCAATTACCAAAATTGGGTTGTTTTCGACTTTATTTAAATGGACATTACTATAGGGTTATCGTATGCAAAAAAAGAAAGAAAAGAAAAGAAAACTATGAGAGACAAAAATCATGAAGGCTGTAAATTAGAGGTTAATTATACAGTGATTGGATTTAGGGTCTGTTTGGGGCAGCTGCAACTTATTAAATAATCTGCTGATAAACTAGGTGCGGTGACTATTATAATTTTTTTTTTGTAAAAGACAGACCGCTGTCAGAAAGCTGCCACCACACCTATCTAGGTGCGGTGTGAAAACGCTCAAAACGCATAAGATGTCAAAACGCAGTTTTTACAAACAGTCCAGTTGCGTTTTCAAAACGCCACCGCACCAAATAAACTGCCCCAAACAACCCTTTAATCTGAATTAGTTTTTTTGTTAAGCTAACATGTATATCAATTGACACAAATAAAATTATTGTAAGCATATCCTACCATTCTCTCTACAATATTTTCTCTAACATGTTGATACAATCTATCTTCTTCTTTTTTGAGATAAATTCAATGTCAACAAATTTTAGTCTTCTAGCATAAGGAATTTTGACAATTACATATGTTAACATAGACATTTCTTTTCTATGATCCGTCGTTCTATTCCAACCAAGATGAGTAATCTTTACCTCTTAATTCCAAGCAAGCCTTCAAATTTTTATAATTTTTGGCGAATCAATCACATGATTTTAGATTCACAACGACAATTAAGTATAAAAGTTTAATTGATCAAATCACCATTAAACCAGCAATATATTGTTTGATTATATTTAATCCTCAGAAAAGGGATTTAGCTCATCCGAAAATAAAATAAAACAAATGAATACATAATTGAATACATAACTAAATAAATAAATGGATTGGGAAAGAAAAATTGTGTCACGCTCTCTTGCTTTACTTCACTCCATTGTCTTTGTTGTTCTTTTCTTATCTCAGTCTCCCCGAAAATAGCTGCCAAAAGAACCCCAATTTCTAATTTTGTTCTATTAATACTACATTATTTTTTCCAATGTTTCCTTCAAAATTTATAATTTGTAGCTCCTAAAATTGCAAAAAATTGGGCTAATGCTAACTCAACCGCTTAGTTCGAGTGTTTGAGCGCCAACTGTGTTTTTTTATACATTTGAAACTTCTAAAAATTGTGAAATTGGGACTTTGGTTACTGATCTGGTGCTTAGATGCTGGGGTTGGTAAAAAATCTTGAGTATCAGTTGTTTTGGATGCTAGTGTCAGGATGGGATTCGATTCTGGACGCCCAAGCGCCTAATATTCTAATCACCTATGTGTTTTAAATGGTTCATATTCATATTGCTTTCTTTTCGCATGTTGCATGAGAAATTCAACAAAAAATAGAATTTATCTACATTGATTAAAATAAATTAATCAGCACAATGAATTTGTTGAGACTGTGTGAAGTAAATAAAAATCCCAAAGATCCAACTTAGATAAATGCTGTTAAAGTGACACATTACAATCAATACCTTGAGAACTGTTGGGTTTTACCAAAGCTAATTGTATATTTTCGGATGGAGGTTGGGTAGCTAGGGAGGGTGAGGCATTTAGAAAGATATTGGCTTTTCTCTACGGTTGGCATATTTATCTATTTGATTTATTTTTGAGAACTCCTATATTATTAGCCTGTCATTTTTTGTTGTAATGAGGCTTGGCTTATTCCCACTTAGTGGGATAAAGGCTTGTTGTTGTTGTTGTAATGCTTTGTTCATTATGCAGCCGAGCATTCTATGACAAGAGAATCTCACAGGAAGTCAGTGGAGATGCTCTTGGGGAGGTATGTCAAGTAGTATATGTTGTTTTATCCTACACTTTTTTTTTTCCTGGAAAATTTACATACATACCACACAATTAGTATGTTTTTACATATCTAACCTAAAATTTGATATCAACACTTATAACACCTTTTTGTCATAATCCTATCCTTGAAAATGTGTATTTCACTTTTTGAAAGCTAGCGATGGTGTTATTTTTGATGTGATTTTAAGTATTAGAGTCATGTGCATATAAATATGAATCAATGTGCTAGTTATTTAAATACATAAGAATTGTGTTGCTTGTATGTAAAATTGTAAGAGCCCTTTCTTTTAAATTATCTCAAAAAAATATTTTTGTTAAGATTTATGTATTAGGATCCATTTATACGTGAGTTTGTTGTTTTGTTGCAGGAATTCAAAGGTTACGTCTTTAAGATCATGGGAGGATGTGACAAGCAGGGGTTTCCCATGAAGCAGGGAGTGCTGACTCCCGGACGAGTTCGCTTGTTGCTTAGCAGAGGTAAATGTGCCTTTGGTTTAAATTTCACGCATTTTTCCCTCCGAACTCCATGCTGAATTCAAATGCTTTTAAACTTGTTTTTTGTTCCCAAAAACAAAAGGAACTTCTTGTTTTCGAGGATATGGAAGGCGCAATGGAGAGCGGCGGAGGAAGTCCGTTCGCGGCTGTATTGTCAGCCCCGATCTCTCAGTTCTGAACCTTGTGATTGTGAAGAAAGGCGAAAATGATCTTCCTGGCTTGACTGACGTTGAGAAACCTCGGATGAGAGGACCAAAGAGGGCCTCTAAGATCCGCAAGCTTTTCAACCTCTCCAAGGAGGACGATGTCCGCAAATATGTCAACACATATCGTCGCACTTTCACCAGCAAATCTGGTGAGTGTGTTGACTCATAACCTTGATTTTGACTTCGTTCTAGATCTTTCTTGTTCCTCCTGTTCTCAACCTGTCCATTTCAATGCAGGGAAGAAGCGTAGCAAGGCACCCAAGATTCAGAGACTTGTTACTCCGCTCACCCTGCAGAGGAAGCGTCATAGGATTGCGGAGAAGAAGAAGAGGATTGTGAAGGCGAAGGCGGAGGCGGCTGAGTACCAAAAGCTTCTTGCTTCGAGGCTGAAGGAGCAGAGGGAACGCAGGAGTGAGAGTTTGGCCAAGCGCAGGTCGAAGCTTTCTGCTGCATCAAAGCCCTCTATCGCTGCTTGAGTTAAGTTTTTGGTGGTCTAATGGCATAAAGAAACCCTAGTTTTAAAATGTTTTGAGTGAACTTTCTTTTAGAACCCCAAATACAGACATTCACAGCAATTGTGCCTGCGCTAGCTTGACATGCTTGATGGGGTTATTTAATATTTATCAGGCATTCTACAATTGTTTTCTTTTCATGGTAAACAGTCCGGAACCTGCTTTGTGTTGTTCTTTTAAATTCGAATTCAAAGTTGAGTAATTTCTTACGTGTACAAGCTTGGTTCATGGCATAATTTAATTGAAATTTAACCCTATAATATCGATCAATTTTCTTACCATCAAATATTGCAACGTTTCAGGTAACCGAACATCAAATGGTTCTTATAGTGGTGAAAATTTAATCAATTTCACCTATATGCAGTTGTGTCTGGTGATGCTGAGCTATATTAGAATTTTTATCAGAATTATCATAATTATTTGATTAATGTGATATTTTGATATGCATAGTATAATGTTCTTTTGGAAAATTTATACATACCACATAATTCCTTTGTATTTACATATCTATTACTTAAAAGTTTGATATTTACATTTATAACATTTTGTGGTCTTGAACATGTGCATAGAAAGGTGTACTTTGTTGTTGAAAATAAGTAGTTATATTTTTGTTGTGATGATTTTAAAGATTAAGGAATTATGTGCCTAAATATGAAAATTTAGGTTTTAGAGATGTAAATACATAAGAATTGTGTTGTATGTTTGTAAATCCCCCAATTCTTTCTTTATAGTTTTGATTTTGGTTGATTTAGCATTTGGTTGTTGGAGTGTGGTGATATGATTTATTGTATTATGATATACTACAATTTCATTTCTTGTGCATATAAATTCATTTATTAAAAATAATAATAATAATAATAATAACACTATTGTTAAAATCTGAGTCAACAACTGGCGGAGACAGGAGTTAAAAGGTTCACTCTAAGTTGATACAAATTGAACTTGAAATAAGATCAAAATCAGTTGGTTAGACCTTCATTTGAGCTAAGCTACTCACAGACTTATTAATTCCAATATCAATTTGAGGAATATATTCACTACTTCAATTATAAGGATTGTGAGCGAGAGAAAGAGACCAGTGGCGCTGAAGAGATTAACAGGGTTCGGGCAACAAACACTAGCATGGACGATGAGCAGGGCTCTGTAAACGTAGCATATATGTGAACCCAAGATGTGTATTTTTTGTTTTAGTTTTAATAATAATATATAGAATAGCCTTGGTAAATTACATTAGAGATCGCATCAAATAAAAAATTACAAAAATGTTCAAGAAAATGCTAAGCCACAGAAGACACTTTGAGCCAAACCGTGAGCCAATTCAACACAGTACTAGATGATAAAATTGATGGCCATGATCAAATGAGGTAAATAAAAATTCTAGCTCACATACATACGATACCAATTACATAAATAAATGCAGAGACACCAAAACAATGAACGCCAACACAAATGGCAGAGAAAAGGTGTATTCTACAGATCCATAGACAAAACCAATTACTATATCTTCCAGAAGTCAGGTAGATATTGCTTTAAGCCTTAGACTCTGACAAAACTAAATATTTAAGTAAAGAAAAATACAATCAAAATATGGCTTAAATAAAACACAGATGTATACTGAAGCGGATGACATACTCAGTGATAGAATCAGGAAGACTGGCAGCAAGTCCTGCTCTTGGGAATCACCTGCGCGGGACCAGTGACGACAATTTTCTTCCCCGCTAACGGCGGAGCAGCACCACCGTTTGATTGCCCATCAGCAGTCAGGTTTCGCTTGCTGACAATGCCGAATATCTCGGTAAGAACAGTCATGAAAGCAGCCTCTACATTGGTGGCTTCCAGGGCTGAAGTCTCTAAGAAGAAGAGGCCTTCCTTCTGAGCAAAGTCCTTAGCATCCTCGGTTGACACAGCCCTCTGATCCTCCAGGTCAGATTTGTTTCCGACAAGCATGATAACAATGTTTTTGTCAGCATGGCTCCGTAGTTCCTCCAACCATCGTGGTATGTGATCAAAGCTCTGGCGTTTGGTAATGTCGTAGACCAGCAGAGCACCGACAGCACCTCGGTAGTATGCGCTTGTCACTGCTCTATACCTGGATATGGAGGAGAAATTTTTTTTAGAACATAAGCTAAGATGCAGCATGTCCTGAAATTTGAGATTAGATGGCAGTTAACAAACATTGACTAAAGTTACAGTTTATGTTGGCATACCAATTAAAGAAAATTTGATATGAGCTAGTCTCATAATAATGTCTTATAAACCATAAGTCATGTACAAGTTGATGAAAATACCTTACTGAAGTCATCGATCTTATTACCCTTCTTTTCCGTTTTTGAAGTCATAAACGAAATAAAAAAAAAATGCGTCAGTTCAATATACTGCGCAAGCATGAAAAATAGACAGAAATGGATATAGGTTTTCGCTTTGCAATTTCTTATACGTCATTGCTCTCTTCTGCCTATACATTTTCATTTACGTTGCGAACGGAGAAAGCATTGGTAAGAACTTGGGATGCGCATGGCCCATAAGTAGACGTATAATCAACGAAAACCATATAAGCTTTTGCTTTATGGAAAGGCCTTTTTAATTGTAATTTAATAATATTCCCCCCAAATCTAAAACGCTCTAGCGTCTACGATTTGTAATATAACTGCAGGTTTTGTAATGTAGAATCTAACATAAATATTTACTACCATTGATGAAAACAGATCAATTAAATCCAATTCAGGTGGAAATAGTATGTTTTTTAATATAAATTAATAACAAGAAGTTAAAAATAATGAAGTGACACAAAAGATTGTGAAGAAATGATGTCAGATTTACATGCATACCACTCGATTCCTATACATTTACATGTTTAATATTTAAACATTCAATTGCTTCGCATATACATATAACCATACAAATTTTTATGCAAAACCATTAAAGAATAGTGGTTGATTCACATACATATCACTCGGCTCTTATGTATTTAAATCGTATACGATTACTTTGTAACATGGTAGCATTTCAAGGTAAATTTAAAGACTCTAAAAAGTCCAAATTTAACAAATCTTGAGAAAATTAAAACCTTAACACGTGATTCATCCAACACAACCAACTTTCCAGAAAGCATGAAAATATTTTGCAAGGCCACAAGCAAGAATCATCAATGAAACAAATATCCATTCCAATTCCACATTTGAAAAGGATTTAAATAATATGATAGTTAAAAAAAAAAGCCGGTGAAATATACAAATACATAAGAAATAAGTGATATAAAAAAATGGGTTGGTATACACGTGAAAAATAAAATTAAGGTGTCATGATTATGAGTACAATGTGGTATAAATGTAAATCTTCCTTAAAAGCTAAAAAATATAAATATACAAGAATGTAGGAAATACGACATCCAGGTGTTGGAAATATATATATATATATATATATATATATTATATGAATTGAGCGGTATATATGAAAATCTTCCATTTATTTTAAATTTTCCATCAAAAGTTAATATAAGAAACGAAACCCCCATTTCTTGACGATTAAACTTATAGCCTTAATCGTGCTCAAACCTTTTGCAAAACACCCTCTTGAACCTTGCTTCAAGTAGAACCTTCCGTTTTCTCTATACCAGTCGTTCACAAAGATATCGGTCTCCAAGCTTTTTTTTTAAATAGTCGAATCAACTCAATTGCTCCGCAATTTGTAAGAAAGAAAGCAATCCGACAAACACTTGATTCGAGGTCGCCTCGCGATAAACACATAAAAAAATTTGTATGAGCATGTGCATATATCCATCCATTTTCTACTAGGAATAGGTGCGCTATCTCAATTATATAGAAAAGTAAACAAAACCCACATGCAAATCTTTCCTATATTTAATAAAAATATTGTTTTCAAATGACTACATATCATGTCAAAGATTTTAATAAATGGTGTATAAAAGTATTTGGATAATCGATTGCCCATGAATCTTTTCCAATTTTTTAACAGTAAACACGAAAATATTTCAATTCACATGCTATTTACAGGATAACTTCCTTTTCACAGCCAGAATCAAAATGAAACAAGTATTCCAATAATTTCAAAAGAATGTATCGTAAAACACCAATAAACTCATCAATTTATGATCAATAACCTCTTCTTTAGCTCTTAAGAAAACAAAATCATCATACTGGATATCTGAAGAAAAGAAGAAAAGTAAGAGAAGCTTACTTCTGAAGAATGTAAAGGAAACAAAAAAAAATTCGGAAGCAGAAATCCAAGCCGAAAAAGAAATCCTCAAATCGTTCAAAGAGAGTGAAACAAAACTTCAGTAGCAAACGAGATTTCCAACACTCATAAATGAAGCGCTCCAAAATGAATTGCCAACAACCAAAATTTTCCCCCCAATGGGGTATTTATAGCCGGAGGAGAGGGGTACTTACCAAAAGACCACTAGCGGTGAAGATAAACAACGCAAGAGGCAAAAACCAACCAAAAATTAAGAGTTGGAAGGTTACCAAACTCATTTGAGCGGGAAAATCCGTTACAGAGAAGTTACCAAAGGCTACAACCTGCAGCGAGAGTCAGTTAGGGCTCGACGAGGAAGGGGATGACCGGAAAATCGGGAAGGAGCTTCGCTTATTCGCCGAAAGGGAAGCAAGGGTTTTAGATAGGGTTGCGAATAGGAAGGCCGAAAGAACCGTGTGCGTGAGTTTATGTTTCTTTCATTTTTTTATTTAATTAAATTTAGTAAACAAAAAACAATATCTCTTTATTCAAAATTTATCGATTTATGCACAACTTAATCCAACTCGGAACCCTATCAAGATATATGCTTCTTCCGGCTAAAATCGACGTCCCGGACACACAGGCACGGTCCGTCTTGTCATCCGTGGTCACTCGGAAAAGTTCGTTGAATATCATATCAATGTAATTCCAATTTGTGCACGTCACGAGGAATGAAGTTATATTAGTCCGATCAGAGTCATTTAACGAGCAAATTGATGACTGATACTCGCCTAAACGATAACCATGGTAAAACATATTGCTCCAAACAGAAAGTCAAACATCGCACACGTCATGGGATCTGCCTTTGTCTTTCAAATCCCTATGAGAGCTCAACAAAAACTTCAATATGTCGACTTTAATCGATTAAACTGGACGTCGAGAATTAGAAACTGTTAATATGAAACTTAAAGAAGCGAAAAAATGACTTAAATTTCTAAATATTGTGGGTGTGGATCTAGTCTTCTAGGAGAGTCAAAGTAGAAAAAGTCCTAAAGCTAGATCCTAAGATATCTAAAAAAACTATAAGAGGAAATTTCTTCCTAGGGTATCCTAAAGCTAGAGAATCTAGCCTTAGGATTTTTCTAGTTTGACTATCCTAGAGAACTAGATCAGCACCCACAATATTTAGAAATTGAAATCATTTCTTTGCTCCTTGAAGTTTCATATGAACGGTTTCTAATCTTTGACATCCAGTTGAATCGATTAAAACTGACATATTGAGGTTTTTGTTGAGTTCTCATAGGGATTTGAAAGACAAAGGTGAACCGCATTACGTTGCGATGTTTAACTTTCTGTCGAGAGAGATATGTTTAACAATGGTTGTCGTTTAAGCGAGGACCGGTCATCAATTTGCTCGTTAAATGACTCCGATCGGACCAATATAACTTCATTCCTCATAACATGCACAAATTGGAATTAAATTGGTATGATATTCAAAGAACTTTTCCGGATGACAGGACAGACCGCGCATGTGCGTCCGGGAAGTCGATTTTAGCCGAGAATGACATATATCTTGATAGGGTTCCGAGTTAGATTAAGTTGTGCATAAATTAATAAATTTTGAATAAAATAATATTATTTTTTGTTTAGTAAATTTAATTAAATAAAAAAGGAAGAAATATAAACACACACACGATTCTTTCGACCTTCCCATTTACAATCCTAGCCAAAACCCTCGCTTCCCATTCGGTGAATACGCGAAGCTCCTTCCCGGTTTTCCTGTCATCTCCTTCCTCGTCGAGCCCTAACTGACTCTCGCTACCGGTTGTAGCCTCCGATGACTTCCCTGTAATGGATTTTCCCGCTCAAATAAGTATGGTAACCTCTCAACTCTTAATTCTTGGTTGGTTTCTTGTCTCTTGCGTTGCTTATCTTCACCGCCGAAGGTCTTTAGGTAAGTACCGCTCTCCTCCTCCGGTTATTAGGGGAGTAAACGAGCCGAACACGAGCGAGCCAAGCTCAGCTCGTGTTCGACTCGTTTATATTTCGAGCTCAAAAACTGCATTCGTGTTCGGCTCGTTTCCTTAACGACCCGAAACGAGCCGAACACGAACTGTTCACGAACAAAGAGTCCTTTGAACAACCCTACTCATGTCGCCATAAGACAATAAGGGTTTCAGCAAGATTTAAAAATTAATATTTATATTAAAACATTATTTGAATCTAATTTAATAATTTTTATTTTATTTTCTTAATCAATATTTTAAATGATTATAAATCTTTGTAGCCTTATAGTCAATTAGATTTTTTTAAAATACTATATATATATATATATATATATATATACATATATATATATATATATATATATACATATATATATAAACATATATAAACTTGATGAGTAGTATTTCGAGCCAAAACAAGCCGAACACGAACGAACACATCTTAGTTCGTGTTCGGCTCGTTAACTTATCGAACAAAATTAACGAGCCGAACACGAGCTTCTTAACGAGTCGAGCACGAGTTGTTCGCGAACAACGAGCCGTTTTGACAGCCCCACCGGTTATAAATACCCCTTTGGGAGAAAAATTTCGGTTGTTGGCAATTCATTTGGGAGTTTGTCAATTGGAATGTTAGAAATCTCGTTTGCTTCTAAAGTTTTGTTTTACACTCTCTGTGAACGATTTGAGGATTTCTTTATCGGCTTGGATTTCTGCTTCCGAACTTTGAAGTTTCCATTACACTCTCTAGAAGTAAACTTCACTTCCTTTTCTTCTTTTCTTTAGATATCCATTATGATGGTTTCGTTTTTTTAAGAGCTAAAAAAGATATTATTGATCATAAATTGATGGGTTTATTGGTGCTTTACAACACCTTTTAAAATTATTGGAATACATGTTTCATTTTGATTTTGGTCGGGAAAAGGAAGTTACCTTGTAAAGAGCATACAGATTGAAATATTATCTTACTTTAAAAAATTGAAAAAAATCATGGGTAATCAATTATCCAGATAATTCTATATACCATTTATTCAAATCTTTGATATGATGTGCAACCATTTGAAAACAATATTTTTATTTAAGACATGAAATATTTATATGTGGGTTTTCTTTACTTCTCTATATAATTGAAGTAGTGCACTTATTCCTAATAGAAAATAGATGGATATATCCACATGCTCATACAAATTTCTTTGTGTTTATCACGAGGGGACCTCGAATCAAGTGTTTGCTGGATCACTTTCCTTCCCACAAATTGCAGAGCATTCGAGTTGATTCAACTTTAAAAAAAAAAACTTGGAGCCCGATGTCACTGTGCACGACTGGTATAGAGAAAGCGGAAGGATTTACTTTAAGCAAGGTTTAAGAGGATGTATTGCAGAAGAGTTGAGCACGATTAAAGCTATAAGTTTAAGGAGCAAGAATTTGGGGGTTTCGTTTCTTATATTACCTTTTGATAGAAAATTTAAAATGATTGGAAAATTTTCATATATACCACTCAATTCATATATAAATTTATATTTCTAACACCTAGATGTCCTATTTCCTACATTCTTGTATATTTACATATTTAGCTTTTAAGAAAGATTTACATTTATACCACCTTGTACTCATAATCATGACACCTTAAATTTATTTTTCACATGTATACCACTCAATTTTTTTTATATCACTTATTTCTTATGTATTTGTATATTTCACAGGCATTTTTTTTAACTATCATATAATTTAAATCATTTTCAAATGTGGAATTGGAATAAATATTTGTTTCATTGATGATTCTTGCTTGTGGCCTTGCAAAATAATTTAATGCTTTCTGGGAAGTTGGTTTTGTTAAATGAATCACTTATCAAGGTTTTAATTTCCTCAAGATCTGCTAAACTTGGACTTTTTAGAGTCTTTAAATTTATCTTGAAAGGTTACCAAGTTACAAGGTGAATCACATACGATTTAAATACACAAATGTAGAGTGGTAGGTATGTGAATCAGTCACTATTCTTTAATGATTATGCATAAAAATTTGTATGGTGATATGTATATACAAAGCAATTGAATGTTTAAATATTAGACATGTAAATGTATAGGAATCGAGTGGTATGCATGTAAATCTGACATCATTTCTTCAAAATTGTGCATAAAAGCTTGAGGGATTTATGACATATACTTTTGTTGGCCTCTTTCCTTTTGCTAGCCTTTGGAAAACTCTTAACGACAATTATTCCTTTACCTGCTTGCTTTGTACTTACTCTTTAGATGGTTGATATGTTTATATAAATGACATTCATTCTAAGATAAAATTAATTGAAATTTAATTTGAAACCTGGACACTTCTTTCTAGTATTGAAGAGTAGAACTGTTGGATATATGCATTCGGATTTGTGATGAAACATATGGAATATCGAGGTGGCCTATAAGTCCGAGATATGGGGTAAAAAGGCAATGGTGAAAGAGTCTCTAATTAGTTTTTTTTTTTTCTTATAGCTGAAAATATAAAATCAATATTCAATTAGTAAGATGCCCTTTCACTCACTTAAAATTGTCGGTAGCCCCAACCCTTCTTTAAAAGATATGTGAACAAATACTACATTTACAAAATAAGTAGGTACTACACCCACAAAATAATAGATGTCACATTTATAAAGTAGTAAACACTGTACCATAGACACGATACACTAGTTAATACGCATACATATTCAATAATGCACATATACATTACACATCAAACATTACACCTCACATACCACATATAGGTATACACACTTTTAATTGATAAGTTTAGATACGACACAATAAATATCACTATTTAGACATCACATATAAGTACACCATTCCCTTCTAACTGATAAGTTCAAAATACTATTTGAGTTCACTAATCAATTTAATGACAGGGTTTAGGGTTGCCCGATTCTAGGGGTGATTTGCTGGTGACTTCTGATTGATATTGAAAAGTAGACTTCGATATTTCAGTTGCCTGTGGGATTGAGATAAAAGAGAAAAGAAAGTCTAGTCTGAGAATATTCCCAAATTAAAATCTTATACCCCACTTTGAATTTTCATGTGGTTATCATTTAAATTCATTATTAAGCCTTTTATATATAGTTTGCAAATGTTTATCTAATCCATTTATGTCATACAATTGCAATCTGTTTTGAAGCGCCAGCAGAATTAACCAGGTACGCCTTTAGTTGTTTTAGTTTCTTTACTTTTTCTACTGTATAGTTCTTTATTTACTGCACAATCATTTTTTTCTTTATAGAATTTTATTATGCAGCTTTCTTTCAGTCTTTTCCCTTTTACATTACTATACAATACTTGCATGATCTGTATTGTACTCTGTTACATAATTCTTTTCTTTCTTTTCTTTGCTGCATTGTACTATAGATGTTCACATGTACTTATACTTTTAATTATTGCTTCCCTAGCATGTTTATATGATATTTTAGGATAGTAGGTAGAACACATGCTTAGGATTGGAATCTTATGACATTTTTAAAATAAATTCAATATATTTTCAAAATTCTATAATACACATTAATGTGATTATAAAATAATGTTTTAAACTTTACTTAACATATAAATAACAAGAACTTAAAATAGGTTAGGTGTTCTCTCTTCTTTTTCTCCTTTTCTCGAGACAAGATGACGACACGGTCGAGTGACAATTCATTTCTGAGTAACGGTCGAGATAACAACAGAAGATGGCGCAAGGAGCTTCGGCTTGACTTTGATAAACTTAAATAATATAAACCCATAGGACGTCGATGTTGTTCGTCTAGTACGAAGTAAATCCTTACATTAACTTTTAGGACTTCGTACGATTGTATGTCACACGATACAAGTCCTAAACTTTTAGAGTTTCGAGGTAGTCATTTGGTACGACGTAAATCCTTCTATTTTCTCGGGTCATATGTATATGATATGTGAACATAAGTCTCGAATATCTAACTAATTTCAGGACCGAAATATTAAATAATCTCCCTTTAAAAAATGTAAAGTCAAATCATAGGTTAGTTCGAGGTATCATTGAAGCTTCTTAAGTATCTTCGACATCTCCTATTTTTTTTGTTCCTTTGGATTCCTAAAATAATTGTTCCACATTGACCATTTCTCATTTGAATTTCCTATAAACCATCGTAGAAACCTAAATGTTGAATTCTTGAAGACGAAACTCTGATCTTAATCGAGTTTTCTTAAATTACTTCGGTTGTATAAGATGTAATTAACTATAGGAGCTTGCCGCTATAAGAAATTAAGAACCCAGATTAATCTAAACCCTATCTAATATGTGTATTAGATAGGAGAATTTGTCGGCTATAAATTTCGCAGACCAAAATAGAATTATAAACTTTTAAGTTTAAAAAGTTAAGTCTACCAATAATGATACATTCATACTTCGAGATGATATATCGTTTATGGCATCGTGCTCAACTATTTAAACTATTAAATATATGAGATCTATATGGTCCAACTATTTAAACTATTAGATATATGAGATCTATATGGTCTCATTATTTTCCAAAATAAAGAATACCATTTTCACAAAATTAAAATTATATTATATATTATATTAAATTTAAATTTAAAATTTTATTTTAAAAGAAAAAATAAAACAACCGACAATGAATGGCAACAAATCTACATGGAAAACACCATCTCTAATCTTCTTGATAATCTAGAAAGGCTCATACCAAATTGGCTTCAGTTTTTCTTTGTCTCTTCGCTTGAGTTCGTCCTTGCCTAAATAGAATGGGCTTTCAATATGATGTCAATCATACTTTTCCTTATATTTTGTTTAGTTTTCTACAATCATTGCACAACCAATAAGTTGACTGTATGAATGCCTTCATGAAACTTTTTTACTCTTAGTTGATGAACTTTAATCCCACCATCAATAATGGGGATGAGGGACAAGTAGAGGTGGGGAATGGGTTGAGAAAAATAACCCAAATATCAGATGGGAGTCTATATCTTCTAGAAGTGTAGACCTATGCTGAAGGCAAACTATGAGGTAGGCTATCATCCCAAGTATTAGGATACTAGCTGTTGTAGCCGACTATAGGAGATTAAACATCATCTTATTGATCACTTCCGTCTAGCCTCTATCTATGGAAGGAAGACAGGGCTCCTCTACAGTAGTTTATTCATCATTGCCCAAAAAGGTATTCATAAATGGGTAAGAAACCAATTATCTTTGTAATACACAATCGAGTTAGGAAGTCCAAAGTGAGCCCCACGAATGCTAAAAAATAACAGTCTAACAACCTCTTCACTAGCAATGGTTTACTTATAGAAGATCAAAATAATCATCTTTGAAAAGGATTCAAAAAATACAAAGTGGCAGCACGGCTTCTTTTGACCATCAAGAATCCTACAAAGAAGTCCATGGAAATATTATCCATGCACAGCTTGATACGAGCGGCAGTATGTGCAATTCGATCTTGTAATCTGCAAGTTTAGAGGAGATGCACAATATGTACTCCTTCATGAACTTTTCTGCGTCCAGTTGCATTTTGTGTCAGTATATGTAACACTAAAAATTTTGTTTCGTCTTATCCACTCCAAAGTGTCCAACCCCTGCGGATGAATGAGTTTCTTGCATATATTACACTTTATT
Source organism: Phalaenopsis aphrodite (assembly GCA_003013225.1). NCBI lineage: Eukaryota > Viridiplantae > Streptophyta > Magnoliopsida > Asparagales > Orchidaceae > Phalaenopsis > Phalaenopsis aphrodite. The sequence continues at coordinate 357,842 of NEWO01000251.1, read as the reverse complement.
TGTCACATCACAAACACATAGTTCTACTCCTATAAAAAAGAAATCAACCCCAAGTAAATTTATAAGGAGATGCCTTCCCCAAGTCTTCCTGGACCCCTTTAAAGAGAGTATACTTTTCATGCTCCTCGTACTCGTTTTACATAGCAGATTCAACAAGTCTGATAATGCTAGAAAAGAAAAGGATTAGTGATTGCTAAAAAAACTTGTTAACAAATTTCTTTATAATATCCTTGTATTTATTAACCAGATCGCGCTATTGAAGATAAATTATTCACTTCATGTCCTTGCTTATTGCCTTTTTATTTGAATCATTAAACACTGAAATGATCAGTGGACACTAGCCTCCTTTCGCAAGAGGAGCATATCAATGTTTCACTACTTGATGCAGGGCCAACAACCCCTTGTCACGAGTGGAGTATTTGTTCACGTTGGTATCATCCTTCATCAATTTTATCCTATTGCATATCCACTTGCGTTAGCCTCCAATGTGAAAGATCATTGCAAATTTGGCAAGTCTAGGCTAGTATTGGTGCCTCATTTATCTCCCTTTTTCAACAAAATAAAATACCTTCATGCTTTTAGCTCTTTGATTTTTGAATTTACCTTGGTGAGGGCGCGTAAAAGAAAGTTAAGATTCGAGATATATTGAATGAACTCTCAAATGCGCAAATAGATGCCTCTTTTATCTTCCTTTTCAACATAATAAAATAAATTCATGCTTTTGGTTCAATTTGATTTTCAAATTTACTCTAGTGAGGGCATGTATAAGGTGATTAAGTATTGCGATAGATTGAGGGAAATCACAGATTCACTAATAGAAACCTATGAAGCTCCTCACATCCATCATTATGTGTGGCCTTGGCCACACCTCGATTGTCTTCACCAAGAATGGGTCACTCGTGATCTCTTTATTGCCCCCACCTTAACCCCTGAGGAAATTATTCCTGGCAAACTCGTTCTTCTCTGATTGAGGTGCTGATGTTGTTGCAATAGATTGAATACCCTCATACCCCAAATGCTCCTCCCATTACTTGCTATAGATCAAGATATCATCCAAATAGATGATAAAAAGTCATAAAAGTACAGCCGCAAAATATCATTCATCAAACACAATTAAGCGATAGGATGCTGCATTCTCCATATGGCATGACTACCCATTCACATAAGCCTTGCCTCAGATTCAAGGTAGTCGGCTTTTGAATGTTTCACTCATTGATCAGCACTCATTAATAACCATATTTGAGATCTAGCTTATAAAAGATAACGGCAAAGATTCAACAAGTTGTCAATGTGTAATAGAGGATAATGATATTTCACCTTTATCTTGTTGAGGGTGCATTTGTTGACATTAAGCCTCCATCACATGTACTCCCATTACTAGCTAAAAATTAAAAAATCATCCAAATAGATGATAAAAAGGTCAGAAAAGTACAACGACAAAATATCATTCTTAAACCAAAATTAAGCGATAGGACGTTGTATAGTGCAAAAAACATGACTAGCCATTCACCTAGCCCCTGCCTTATAATGAAGGCAGTCAGCTTCTAAATGTTTCACTCATTGATCAACGCTCATTAATAACCATATTTAGGATCTAGCTAAGAAAAGAAAATGACAAGATTCGACAAGTTATCAATGTGTAATAGAGGATAACAATATTTCACTTTTATTTTGTTAAGGGACATTTATAGACATATAGCCTCAATGACTTGTCCTTCTTCTAGGGAACCATCCAATGGGTGATCCATAAGAAAAACTACAGGGATAGATCACTCCATTCTTGAGCAACTTTATAACTTCCTTTTTAATCTCCCCATTTTTCATTACCGAAATTTGGATACATGAGGAGATTTGGCAATGACACTTCTAATATGAGATAGATGTGATGCTTGTTGGATTGCAATAGTGACTAGCATTGGACGTCCCTGAAGAGTGAAAATCAATTAGCATTATGCACTAACGTTGCACAAAATTAGAGAGGGTAAGGATTCTCATTTTTCAACAAGTCAAACAAATAATAACACAAATTTTGGCCAACGTTGGTGATCTTCATCGCATAGACTATTATTAGCATGTCCAATAATAGAACATTGTAATCCTTCAATGGAAGATCCCTCCATCTTCAATGAACTGAAAATGGTATGGATGCCTAGTGTAACATTGAATATCTATCATGAAGGATATGGGCTGCTAAAATTGACATAGTAGATGTCAAAAGGTACTACCTCGCAAAACATCTCATCAAAACTAGTCAATTTAGATCATGAAATTGAGTCAATATCAATGATTAATCTTTGATATATGAACCTTTCTAAATCCAACTTAAAAGATTAAGACTTGGATGGGATGTGGAGTTCAACCAAAAATTTGACAATTAAAATTAATGATAACACTAATCATCTTTTGCTTAACTAATATTCTCAAAGTGAACTCCCATATGTCAATAATAAAGGACTACCCTGCCTCTTTATTTTTTGAGATTGCTATTAGAAATAGCGATGAGTTTGCCTTTTCGACGAAGTAAACTCATCACAATTTGTCCTTTACAACAATAATTGATTTATCAAAAGCACGGTTTACAACATTCCTCCTTTGTGGCCATGAAACTAAGAGGTTGTCAGGTTATGAATTAAAGTAGGATTTAACTTAAATCTTGCTAGATAAAAAATAGAAAAATTTAAATCCTAGATTTAGTAAATCTAGTTTATTCTCAGTTGCTTTTGTGTTTTGCTTTAAATCTCAGATTTACTGAATCCTAATGTTGCAAGATCTAGTAAAATCTAATTTATAGGATTTACTAAATTCGCTAAATTTGTTACCAAACAACCCCTAACAACAAGAACAAAGCTTATAAAAGGCATTATTTTTAAAAGAATAAAGTAGCATTGCATATCTTTTTCCTCTTACATTTTTTAAAGAAAGAGAGCTTTAATGGTTATTTGGTCTTCTCCCTCTTGCCCTGGTACTCTAATTATATGGCCATTATCATTATAATAAAAATAAGCGAAAAACATTTCCAAATTAAAAATAAAAGCCCATGATATACTTTCTCAATGGTTTTACGTTGTAAGGTTTACTCCCAAAATCACTTGCTAGTGTTCGAATTTTAAAATATAATTCTACAAATATTTTCCTAGTCGTTCTCTTAGATTATGCCTCTTCTTCCATAATCTTTCGCATAATTCATAGGATATATAATTCACAACAATTCAACCGCTTAAAGTACCCTAGGTTTTTTTATAAGTAATCCCTTTTAGTCGAGCAATCCACCATGCCAAACGATAATGGCTAAGTTTGAATCAGACAAAAGCCTCATTGTCATTAGTGCCTACCCATATAAGATAAAAAACATCTCCAATTCGTTCGTTCAGAAGTGCAGTCTTTATCTCAATTGTTCCATCGTTGATGATAATTTTCACCCAAAATGATCTTGCTCTCACCTCATTTCCATTACTGAAAAATCACATTATTAATTCTCATCATATCCACCTACACCAATAATATTTACTTGGTGAACATTTGTAGTTGCATCCATAGAAGAGAAGAGGAGCACACAGCTAGAGTCGCGAGGGTTTAAAGATGTGGCAGAAGATTATATCTTCATCAAATTCACTATAGTATTCATCTTTGCTTAAAAAGACATTCGAAGCATATGCCTCAAGGCTCACCTCAAATTGAGGCACATAAAAAATGCCTCAAGGATTAAGACCATTGTTAAGTCTAGTGACTTATACCTCCCTTATATATGGAAAAAGATAATGGCTCAATCAAGTTATGCAAAAAAAAAATAAACTATCTTATAATATTAATACACTATAATATATTATATTATAATTAGATTTAATATATAAGATACAATGCCTCGAAAATATCGTAAGATAATTTAAATATGATTAGTTGATTGTATTACTATTTTATTTTTTCATTTTAAATTAAGTTGAATCAAATGTTGATTGATATCGGAAGTAAGAAGAAAACTAGTGATTTGAGAATATTTTATTTTTGCCTATGAACATAATTGGATAAAGATAAATATGATGATTCTTTGGAAGATTATGAAAGTGAGGATGAGACAGCTATGGATCTTAAGCCTCGTGAAGTATTTAAATTTAAATGAAATCTTATCAAGAATCAAACTTCAAACTTTAATTTTATGTCAATATTTAATATTAAGATTTCTAATTTTTGACATTATGATAATAAGCTAAATCAATATATTGAATATTTATGTCATATTTATGATTTTATTTTTTACTTTTATGATTTTTTTTCTCAATATGTTTCGTTGTTTACCCCTCACCTCACTAAGACAATATCCCTCAATTAAGAAGTTCACGTTTTTAAACCTTGATAGACATTTGCTTAAACAATCTATCCACTTCTTCAACTAGATTTAGGGTGATTTCATTCCAAATTATCTCTCTATTTTCTTGGCTTTGCATGGCGGTTCAATAAAAAAAAGCATTATCCAATATACACTGACATCCTCTAACTCTTTACATTATGCACCCAGCAATGTGCATTGATACCAACTTGATCCCATAGTAGCCTTGCAATTCTAAGATTTAAATCCACAATGACATGCTAGAATGGAATAGGAAGAACATTAGAATTCTATGGAGTAGATATTAAAAAAAAAGGCAAGTGTTGCTTTCTTGTTGTATAAGACTTTCCCTGTTAAAATATTCTTCTACTTCATCAAGTACAAAATGTTATGTTCTTCAAATTTAACCTTCTCAATCGGAGAACAAGCATGTCTTTGCATTATGTCTTTGTACATCAATCTAGGACGCTTTAATTGTTGGACAACAAGAAGATTTTGTTGTTTTATGTAAATCCCCCATATAAATATCAGCAATGTAATATATTATGCATGTATGGGTAATGAAAAAATTATTATATGTTTTATAATAATGGTCAAAATACGAAAAATTCCAAGAAGAGAAAGAAATAAGAAAACTTTAGAATGGATATTTACAAGATTACGTTAATTTTTTTACTCATGACTAAAAAAACATATAAATATGGCATGCTTATCAAAGGATAGGACGATCTTTTTAAATGTAATCAAATTGATTAAACAAATTAAATTATTAACAAAGTACATAAATTTGAAATCAACTTCATTCGTAGAGTTCTAACCTTTAGGTTACATGAAGAAAGTTATCATGAAACAATCCATAGATATGTTGATGCATTTGACTTCTTCAATAGTTCTTTTTTAAATTTGCAAATAGAAGCTAAAGAAAAAAGCAAAATTGATATCATTTACCAACAAATAATCACACGAGAGTTATGCCATCGAATTGTACAATTTACTTATAAACGCTTGCATAATATATGGATCCAGATTCTAATTCAAGTTTAGGTTCTGAATAAATCACTATTCAATTTTAGATCAAAGATTTAACAAATGTTAAATTTAGGTTCACTTGTTGAACTGCATAAATAGATTTTACTATATTCTAAGATACATTATGATATATATCTATCTACAAACTTCAAAGATATAAATTCATTCTTCATCTGATAATCCCTTTCTAAATTTGAATCAAAATTAGATGAAAAATTGTGGATGTTCTATATAACATTTTTAGTAGGCTCATGTTCATCTTATTTAATATTGGTGCTTATTTAGCATACCATTAATATGTTGTAAAGACTTTTCCTTAGAAACAACTTGTAGAGATCTAATAGTCATAATAGGAGGACAAAAAAATCTTTCAAACTCTAAACCATCATATCAAACCCCAAAGAATATGACGAGAAAATGAGTCTTTACTTTCAGAAAAAGAACTATTTTCATATAATAAGGTTGTAATTTTACATGCCTTAGAACCTATTTATAACTATTATAAAATAAAGGAGTTAAATTGACACAGTCAAGGAAGAAGCCATATGATGAGTAACCAGTCTAACAATTCACAAAGAATATCCAAATCTCACTTAAAAATAATAATAAGTTGAACCAAGAACAGTTAAACTTAATTCTAAATAAAGATTCACTTAAACCTAATGGAATATAACTATTATAAAATACATGGGGGTAAAGTGACACGGTCAAGGAAGAAGCCATATGATGAGTAACCAGCCTAAGAATTTATAAAGAATATCCAAATCTCACTTAGAAATAGTAATAGGTTGAACCAAGGACAATTAAACTTAATTCTAAATCAAGATTCACTTAAACCTAATGAAATATACAACTACAAGCTAAAACTATATTTAAAGCTACCTTAAGACTTCACATGTAACAGCTATAATTAATCTAATCTAAATTTAAATGTAAGTTTAATTTAATCCTAAATTTAAACTACCCATAGCATAACTAAAAGTCAACTTGAACTAATAACAACTAAACACAACAGCCCTAATTGTTGCTTAACTTAAGAATTAAAAGCCACAAGAATAGCGTATGCGCATAAGTCACATGATCAACCACAAGAAGCATCCATCAAAGAAATAAAAGACGAAAATAAAGAAAGTCACAAGGAATCGTAACATATAAAAGTCATAAACCAGATAAGTTCAAATCCTAGATTGCCCAAAAATAGCAGCTATAATAGAAATAAATCCCATCACCTCTATTCAAATAGATCTTTTCTTTTATGCCATAATTAGTAAAAAAAATTTAGACATCGTCATGTGAAATATTGAACCCTTAGCAAGGAGATAACATGCATGGAGATCTTGTATAAATTGAGGACATGAACAAGTCAGGTATAATGTAGGCCTACTAACTTAAATATTACTTGGCACTAATGTAAATTCAAGCTCATTAACCACAGTAATATTTAAAGTCACACATCTTTTGAATGGTAAGAAACTATCCAATTTTTAAACAAACATTATCACCCCCACAATTAAGTAGGTAGTAAACATGTTAAGAAACAAGATTCAGAGAAAATATTTTGGGGGCACTTTGGTCTCAAGTATTGGGAATGTAAAATAAAATAGAATATTAGAATTTAAATTGTTAAGTGTTCAGCATGAGAAAAAATAAATGTAAAATTAAATTTTAAGTGCATTAAAAATATCTCAAAAGGAATCTTTGTGGTGGAAATGAAACTAATTCAACTCGAGTGAAGTCCAAACTCATTTTGTTTGCTATTTCTCGTGTGCTCTAATTATGACTTGGACTCCCTCCCATTGGCTGCTTATCATCTTGCAAGTCATCTCATCATGTTGTGCTTCACCACCTTAGACAAACATCCTCATGTAATTTGACTTGTCAGCTTGCTTCCTTGATAAATCACCACATCTCAATAAATAATCATGTCAACACCTTGATCTCACAATGTCAGTGCCTTGTAAAGTATCCATACATGCAATCTTATCATATTCCTTCTTCGTTGCCTCCTTGCCTCATCACCATGAACTCATTACATCCTTGACATACTGCCAACTTGGCCCACATCTATCTATGACCACAGTTAATAACATTTTCTTAACATTGTATTTCAATGATACAACATACCATAATTTTACAACCAACAAAACAAGATTCATAATTCCTCTAAAATTCCTTCACAGACAATCAAACAGTTCTGAATTTTACACCCAACAAAACAACATTTATTAATTCTACATTCCCAAAATGCATGCATTCAAAATATTAGCAATTAAGCAACACTATAATGGATCATTAATATAAATTATAAGTACTAGGAATTCAATATGAATTTGAGTTTCACAAGTGTTTCCTTAGCAACTAACACGATAATCTAGTCTATCACCACCTCACAGGATTCACCATCAAGAACAATGTCATTACCACAATACTCATTTTAAACCATGTAATGAAGAAAAAAGGATAGTTTTTTGATATAATGAAGCCTTTTAGTGCAATGGGGGAAAGGGAGGATATACAATGATTATTGCACTAGGTTTAGACTAGTAGAAATGATAGGATACAGGAATTCCAAGGTTAGCCAAAAATGAACTTGTGGTGGTGGGATATTATTTTATGTAGAGTTGACGATAATGGCTACAACATATATGAGAATGGGTGTAACCAAAAGGTTGGACATGGAGATTAGGGTTTGGTGATATGCAAAATGAAGCGAGAAGGCTTATAGTAGTAAACAGCACAACTAGGGTTACATATGGAGGGGAAAAAAATAAGAAGAAAAATTAGGGATTTAAAACAAAGTTGAAACCATGCTAGGATGATGGCTTTGTAATTTAATTTTTAAATTTTCTTGGAGCGCAGAGGGTGGAGAACGAGAAAACAGTTAAAATAAAGTGGGGATGAATGTGAAAGATGGATTGTAGCTATTTCGAGCCATAATGTATGTACCATGACCATGGATGCATCAATTGTCCACCACCAATGGTGATAGAGGTTAACATCCAATGGTGAAAGGTAGAAGAAGATGACAATATTGAGGAAATCATCTTCACAATGGACTCTTCCAAGGTCGCCTAAAAGGTTTGATGAGAGAGATTTTCTTGTGTATACTATCTATAGCTTCTTGGACAATTGATCAGATCCCTCATCCACTTCTAAATGTAAGCTTCATTGAAGCTAAACTACATGCATCCTTATCCATTTAAGAAGTAGATTATGCAATTGTTGGATCTCATTTGGTCCGATGGGATTAGCTAAACTTTACTTGAGATGACAGGGAAATTGAGCTATGGAGAACAAAAAAAAGATACGTAAAGCTTTTGCATTGTGAATTATGAACAAAAGACCCAATCATAAGCCTCCTAAAGAAGATGAACTGTACAGTGTACATAATTCAAACAGAGAGAATTCCTCGGATTACATGCTACAAGCCTAACAGTTGGCCCTCCTTTGTTTATCGACAAGAGAAAAGATCAATACTAAAGGATGGGTTATACAATTCTCTAACAACTGCAAGGATGATCAGACATTTATTATGGCTTTCATGAAATCAGACTTCTCTTTGACAAGTAGTTGTGTATAGCTTCTATACACTGGCTGACCTGCTGAGCAGAATAGGTTAAGTGCTATTGAATATAAATTTTGGTTAGATATTTTTCTGGTTCGAATGAGATTCATCTAGGTTCCTAGCCACTGATGAAGTGATTTTTGGTCGTGAATTTAATGGTTCGTCAATGGATGCCTTGCTGTTGGCAATTTGTAACTTCAAATCAATCTAAACAAGGTGGCTAAATTAACTTATAACCAAATGACATTTTTTATTTTTTATTTTGGCCGTACTTCATTCAAGTTAACTTGGCACGTTAGAACCATGCAAAAATTGGTCTAGAACATCATGTTTTGGAATATTAAGTAGTTCACTGTCAAGCAAGCAACCAGGAATATCAAAACTCCAACATTTTAATGAAGTTCGAGCAACACCTGCTCGACATCATATTTTCCTCTTTCACTGGACAAAATATAAAAATCATGCATGTTTCATCAACCTACTATTTCTTTTCATTGCTCTACCAGATTCCAAACAAATTTACACAAGGGTATCCAATTATTTATAATATAATTTGAATAAAAACTAATAAAATAGCATTACACGAGTTGTCAAGGTTTAAGTAACAGGTGAGCATGGATGCAAAATGTGTATGCACTAACTCTGTTGTAAACCACTAGGCTAAATATGGAATGTTATCAACGAGCAAAAAATAAAAAATAAAAATAAAAAAATTCGCTACAAGCCATTAGAACCCAGCAACCAAAATAAAAAAATTGTTAACTGAACCCAATCGCATCATAAGCGGCTAGGGTTATTCCCAAATTAAGGGAAATGCAATAACGGTATGAACGTTCAGGATCACCATGCTGCACATTGAACAATCAAAACTCATGCCAGATAAGAAAGAAGACCAAAAATTCATCCAATAAATGTTCAAGTAGTTCAACAAGCAGCCAGACGCAGCATCGATGCAGAGTGGTGACAAGAAGACGCACTACGAACCACAGGGGATACACCAGAGTGCCATAGAACACCAGATCTAAACGAACTAGCAGGGCTTTCAGAACTATGTATGAGATCGAGAGTGAAGAGTAATACCTTTCCTGACCGGCAGTATCCCAGATCTGAGCCTTGACGCTCTTGTGCTGGATGACAAGGGTCCGCGTCTGGAACTCGACCCCTATGGTGGCCTTGGAGTCGAGGCTGAACTCGTTTCTGGCAAACCGAGCCAGGATTTGAGACTTCCCGACCGCTGAGTCCCCGATTAACACCACCTTGAAAACGTAGTCAATCTTATCGCCACCGGCCGCCATTTCTACTCGTCACAGCACCGACGATCAAAGTCTCCACTGAGAAAGAGAGTGTGTGTGGAGCCGAAATATCTCCCTACCTCGGAAATGAAGGAAACCCTCTCTGACTTGAGAGACCAGCGAAATGTAGAACGCTGCAACGCACGATCTGGGCCGAGGAGCAACTTTTTTCAATTATGCAGAAGACACTTTCGAACTCAGAAAAGTTAGGTTTTTACTCCATCAATCCGACATTTTAAATGATTATATCACCGAGTTCTCTAGATTATGTACAATCATATTATAAAAAAAAAACACCTCCTATCACATCGGTAATGAGTTCGTGACTAAGTTTATCAAGCCACAAGCTCGAGCTCGTCTGAGCTAGGCTCATTGGCTCAATTAGTCTAACTGTAGTCATTCCTGCAGATTTTTCTCTGGTATGCCACCGCATCCACTTATTTTGCCGGCCATCAATATCTTCTTCGATTAACCCCTATTGAAATTGAGTTTTTAGTTTGAGCTAACTCGAGCTCAAGCTTACAATTTGACAGACGAGCCAAGCATAAGCTTGGCATGACTCCAACTCAACTCTGACCTATTTACACCCCTGGTCCGTCACAGCCTCAACAAAAGGTTTGGCAAAGCTTCGTTGACCTCCTCCGTCGTCGACTTGAATCCGATGCGGCTATTCTCGCCAAGCCGGCAAGGTACTGAATTACAAAGCTCTCTTGCTAGTTTACAGCTTTCTTTATTACATACAGAAAAAACAAAGAAGAAAACTATTAAGAACTCCTCTTTTCTCCGCCTCCATCATTTTCCCTGCTACTAGCCTTCAAGCCGTTGCTGCCGCCGCTGCCATCCCAAGTATTAGCTCGTGACAAGCTCCAATCAATAAAATAAGCTTCAAGCTCTCGCTCGCTGATAAAGCAGCCCGACAGACATCGATTTCGGTTAGTTACGTTGACTCTCTCCCGACTGAAATCATTGATTAACGGAGACGACGATGCGGGACAGATGAGCTTGCGAAATGTTGTGACGGACGTGATGAATTTGCTTTATTTCTAAGCTAAAAATTTGGAGAGCCATATGCGTAAATAAGAATGTTTGATGTGTTTAAGTAAAAATCCACATTTGAAGATGGAGCGTTTACCTAGGATACCCCTCGACTCAAATGTATTTGCACATCTAACACTTAATTTTATTTTTTTAACATATACACCCAAATCATTCATACTTCATCATCACTATTTTAACTTCTTTTATGTATAAATAGGATGGCATTTATATAAAAAACAAAATTTGGAGCGTGGCGAAAGCATATTACTCGTAAATTAAGAATTTTTAACTCGACGAAAGTGCTTTAAATTAAGAATTTGAAGCTTGAAATAAGGGAATAAAAATGTTTGGGATGCTATGGATGTAAAAACCCCCCAGTTTAAAATGAAGCATTTACATGCATACCACTCAATTTGATATTTACATATCTAACACTTAAATCTTTATTTTTAACATTTATACCGCACAATTATTTGCATTCCATTTTCACTATTTGAACTTTTAAGAATTGAAATATACTTTTTTCTTATATAGATAGGGTGGCAGATAAAGAGAATGTTTAGTATACTTAATTGATCTCTGAAGTCTACCTCTTCGATGAGCTCCATGAATTCCTGGTTGATCTGCTCCTAGCTATCTCCCGTAGCCGGCTCATCTCGGATCTAGGGATTCTGCAGTTCAAACAAAGGCTTTATATTATGAGTGAAATGTATCCACTAACTCCAACTCTTCAACCTCAATTATGATTATTGTAGCCAAACTATTATCGTAAAGTTGTGATTTCAGTGTTTGTAATCTTAGCATTCTAATTTAGGAGAACAGTGGACAACTGCATGTTTAATTTCAAAGTGAATTATTTTGACTGGGTCTACCTTCCTAGTTTATTTTCTTTTCAGGCTTTTTCCGAGTAAAAAATTGATTGTTTCTTCCATCTATACATGTCAGTGTAGTAGAAAAAGACGAGCTAAAACATAAAATTTATCTCCAATTGAAAATCTTCTAGTACACAATATCTATAAACACCTATGATTTGTAGATCATTTAATCTCTCAAATAATATAAAAAAATTCTTATATTTTGAATAGTTAATTTATGCTGACTTGATTTGAAAGAGAACACTTATAATGCCGTTGAGTTTGTGCCATTGAAATTTGATTGTATTGCATCAATTTTGTACGAATAAATATATTTATTTGGTGATGTATCGAAACATACTCTTGACATATTTCAATTTAGTTCAATAAATAAACAAGTCAAACGACAATAAAAAATATCATAATTATGACTCATGACGCATGGTAGACATAGAATATATTTTTTAAAAATTCAATAAATCCAATTAAAAATCCAAAAAAATCAAATTAAAAATACTATATCATGACGCATAGTACACATAGAAATGTGGAGTTAGTGGTGGTATATTAATTGCGTGGCTGCGTGCGGGGCAAGCGATGGTGATTGGCAGAAGCTTGCAATGTCAACATTGCCAAAACTCCTATATATATATATATATATATATATATATATATATATATATATATATATATATATATATATATATATAAACACACACACACACAAATGAATGAATAAATTATAATAGGACTTATTCTGAAAATGATCTTTTACCTTATTAGAATAGTATGTTATATATAAATTACATTGGATATTAGATGAATTCTAAGGATATGCTTCCACTTTTGTATTTTATTTTTTAATGATAATTTTTCTTTTATTTTTTATTAAAATTATAAAATGAAATTGGTTAGGTGTCCCTTTTGAAATGGCATTATTGTTATTTGTAATTATTAATATTTTGGGTGCTATTTTTTTAAATATTATTGAACATCAATAAAGTATGTATATTTGTTGAGGCACAAATAATGGTTATGAGCATATGATGGTATATGCTCACAAGTGCACAATAGACAACAAAGAGACATTCGATTGAAATTAATTGATTGATGGATTGAAAGTGGTTGATCGATGCAATATGGTCAGTGGCGACCACCAATCGAGTCAACGGAGGTGGCCGATCGATGTGATTAAGCTGGTGGAGGATGACCGATAGAGACAACAAAAAGAGTCGATCGAGCAGATTGGGCCTGTGGCGGTTAATCGATTGAGCAGATGAAAACGGTTGATCAAGCCGATCGAGTTGGTGGCGGCCAATCAGTCAAGCATACGGAAAGATAGTAGATCGAGTCAGTCAATGTAGGCGGACGATCGACAACACATGCAAAAAAAATATATTTTTATGCAAATTTTAAATCATGCTAAGCAAACAACATGAATGCAAACACATGCGTGATGTTAGATCGATCGTGTTCAACGACAGATCGAGCTCGCCTTAATGATCTCATGGGGATCTATGGCTTAGATGATGTCGTAGCTACCAGTTCATTACACAACATAACAAATCAACCTACCTCTAATTGTCCAACATGAGGTGAAGGAAATTTCCATGAGAGAAAACCTTCATGAAAATGAATATTTCATCGTGGATCTCAAATTCACAGCCAAAGAAACGAGAATCAAATGGGGGCTTTCTCGTTTTATAGGCCAAAATAGCTTCAACCCATTCAAAGAGAGTTGAGGCCGCCAAAAAACCATTGGATTGTCGTTGCCCTGGACACAGGTAAGGACTAAGACTATTTTTAGGGGCTCTCAAAGGATCATAAGGGAGACAAAAAATGCTTCTAACTTATGGGGCTCCCTCTAGCACAAAACCTAGCCTATCTTCTCTAAGACAAATCTTAAAGAAGAACTAAGGTATGAGAAATCTCTTGGACACAGTGATTGATGATGCATTTTTTGTTTTTGTCCAAACTCCTTCAAGGTGAGGATGACACCCGCTAAAAAGCATTGCGGCCTATAGAAAATTCTTGGTTAGGCCGGCGTGACCACACTCAAAGTAGGAGTGATCAAATTAGTTGAAAGTTTCGAGCTCCACTAAGAGCATAATCGTGGCCATGCCCATTCTGAGTGTGGTCAGGCCAGGAGCTAGGCATGGCCACCCCCATACTGTGTGCAGTCACGTAGAACCTTATTATGGTTTGGCCTATGGATAGTCCATTGAGGAGGTTTTATGACTCGCTCGAGCCTCGTGAAGACCTGAATGTTTGAAGTATAGCCTCCAGCATCAAACAGATCATTGGGCTTGTCTGACATTGAGGAACCAATGTTGACTCTTGGTAACTGCTTCTGAGCACGACTAAAACGAGGCAGGACCTTAGTTTGGTACGAGATGTGCTCGTTGAAGGTCTCTAAAGGCTCTACAGTCCCATTGAAAGACGAGATATTACATAAGAATGTAATATGATACCTTGTCCTTCAGAAGGATGTACAATGTGTTGCATCAAAAATGAATGCTAACACCCTCAAAATAAAGTTATGCCTATGATTTCTCATTCTCACCCTCATCTTAGTATTCCCTCTTTTAATTTCAAATGTCGAAACTATTATCAAAATAAAAGTCATAAGTTAACGTTATGTGTAAAACTAATACATATCATAGATTAGAAATGCTACATTATGATATTTGGGGGCTTTTCCTCTATCCTTCCATAGAAGGATATAAATGTTGCATTACATTTATTGATTTTTTTTTCCCGTTATAATTGGTGCATTTCAATAAGCCATAATCTAAGATAACACCTCAATTTATATTCTTACATAAAATGATAAAAAAATCAGTTAAAGATAAATATCAAATACTTGAGAAGTGAAAGTAGAGGCAAGTATATGTCAACTGAGCTCAAAATTTACCTTTAATACAATGAAATTCAACATCAATTTAGTTGCCCATATACCTCTGAGCAAAATGACATCGTAGAAAGAAAACATAGGCATATAAGAGAAACTGCTCAAACTCTTCTTAATACTTCAAAATTACCCATAAAATTTTGGATGGAAGGTATTTTAATTGCCACTTATCTTATTAATAGACTTCCATGTATAAATACTCAAAATAAATCCCATTTTCAACTTTTGTATCAAACACCACCTGAATATCAATGCTTTTAAAACTTTTGATTGTGTCTGCTTTTCTTGGAAACAACAACATACCTCTCATATGCTTTCTGCTCCTAAGTGTACTTTTGTTGGTTACAACTCACAATAAAAGGCTATAAGTATTTTGATATTCAAGGTAACAACTTTATTGTTTCATGAGATGTTAAATTTCTTGAAGATCAATTTCCTTATCAATAGCTCACCAAACTAAACTTCATATTGGCTTGGTTTAATCAAAATATTGTTTCTCCACCTTCGCTTCTTATCTCCACCTTTACTTCATTACTTCCAGCAATACAAAAATGTACTCCATTCACATGAATTCTTCCTCCTCACCTTTATCCCCACCTCTGCCTCTCAATTCAATTACACATACTTTCCTTTAAAGCTCTCAAATGACACCTCATTTGAACTCTCTTGTTCCCCTAACTTCAGCCCCTCAACTATCCTTTCCTACATATATCCTTCACTCAACCACATAAACCACATCATTTAGTCACTAAAAGACAAATATGACATTTAAAACCAACAAAATTTTTTTACCTTTAACACAATATTATATCTCATGAAGAATCTCATACTTACGACCAAGCAGTGTAATCCTCCCACTAGCACCAAACGATGTCAGATGAAATCATGGCTTTACAACAATAAGGTATGTGGGAACTTGTTCCACCCTTAAAAATTAAAAAAAATTATGATGTAAATGGATGTTCAAAAATAAATATCATATTGATGGAACCATAAACATAAATAAAACAAATTTGGTTGCAAGAGATTTTCTCAACAACAAGGCATAGACTATCAGAAAACTTTTCACCAACTGACCAAATTTCCTACTATCAGATTGATTATTGCTCTGACGATTAATAAATAATGGAATATTCAACAGTTGGAAGTTTCAAAAAATTTTTTACATGGGAAACTTTATAATACTGTATACATGAAACAACCATCATGATTTTCAAATACTCATTATTTTGATTATGTTGGAGAGTTAGAAAAAGCAATATTCAGACTCAAGCAAGTTCCACATCAATGCTAATCCATCTTTTGTAATTTTTTATGAAAACAAAAAAAATATTTTAAGTGTTGCAGATCCTTAAATTCTTATTTAACGACACAATAACATATGTATTTATTTGCTTAATTATGTTGATGACGTAATCATTGCTGGAAATTGTGTCAATAATATCAATGAGTTAATTAAACAAATTGAGTAATCAATTTAACTTAAAAAATTGAGGATTATCTCCCATTTTCTAGGTTTAACAATTCAAAGCACTGCTTAAGGATAGTTTTTCACCCAAACTCAATATTTAAATGAATTATTGCACAAAACAAACATGAAAAAAATCAAAACCTGTTTTAAATCATTTCTCCATGAACTCATATAAAACCCTTGATCCCATTACTCCAACGAAAGTCTCAAATTTCTATAAAGAGATTATTGGATCACTATAATATCTTACTGTTACAAGACTAGATATTATTTTCACAGTGAATTACCTTAGCCAACATACGCATAACCCTACAAATACACATTTTTAATATCTCAAAAAACTCCTTCAATATCTCAAAGTTATGCTTCACTACAGTCTTTCTATTGTTCACGGTGATTTTTGTTTAAGTGCCTATGCAAATGCCGATTGACAAGTGATTGTACAGATCAGAAATCAACAACTGAATTGTACATATATATTGGATCAAGTCTTGTTTCTTGCTTTGCGAAGTAGCAAACTATAGTAGCTAGATCATCCACTGAAACCGAAAACAGAGCGCTTGCCACTTCAATTGCAGATGTTCACTGGCTTTTAAAAGTTATTCATGACTTAAAAAATCAATCATTGCAGTCAAAAATCATTCACAGTGAAACCATATCGGCTATAGCCCTAGTAGTCACGAGCCAGTGTTTCACGCCAGGACGAAACATATAGAAGTGGCTTACCATTTTATTGGCGACCATATAAAACTTAAACACATCCTTCTAAAATAATTTAAGATCACATACCAACATGCATATATTCTTACCAAACTATTACTGATCAAAAGTTACCAGAATCTCATCCGCAGGTTTACAATCATAAGTTTAAATCATCACATTGAAGGGGGCTAGAAGGAGATTGGACTGAATGTTACCATTAGTGTGCTCTGCGCCATTTCCAAGCTCGACCTTCGGATCTTCTTCTCCTGATGCACCACGATCTCGATAGATTTGTATTAAGGATTTAGGTTTTAGAAGGAAAATAGATTTTTATATTAGTGGCTATTGTATTAAAATGAATTATTTGTCCTGCTACATATTTACAAGTCTGCCACTAGAATTTTTTATATACAGGATCACTGTATTATCTAAACTGTAATGTGAGTTTAAAAATAAAGGTTGCTACTTATTTTTTTTGTGTCTGTAAGATTTATGTCTTCTTGTTTCTTGCTTTCTCTATTTCTCAATTAATTTTCCCCGCTTCCATCATCCCCCCTTCCATCGTCATTGTCACCATCCATGCATGGTTCCAAGTTAGTTTGCCAACTTTCTTCTTTTTTTCTTTTATGTCTTTAGACTTTTTAGTGTCTTCATTTACTATCGATTTCTTAGTAGTTCACCAGTATAATTAGGGTTGGTATTAAGTTATTTCCAGAGTGGCAATTGCCTAATCTGAAATTGGAGATTTATCTATATAAATAATAAAATTTAATATTCTTTTCTTATATTGTTAGACAATTTAATAATTTTGCCCCATCTAAATATATTTAATTACTTTTTCTGTTCATATGTATTTTCTTAAATTGTATTTCATCACTGTATATATTACATATTACTAAAAATGAAACACAACTGTAACACTGAACTAAATTAACCAAATTTACGGGGTTCTTTTTGATTTTTAGGTTTAGACTAAGCAATCCACTTCTCATAGTGGATATCAAAAAAATTAAAAATTTTAGGTGCATAACACATTCAACATTTTAAAATCACATAAAAAAATATCATAGTTATTTACTTTTTAAAACTGAAATATACACTTTCATCTATAAATTCATGACACCAAAATGTTCCAAGTTCAAATATCAAATTTTAGATGTTAAATATGTAAATACATAAGAATTGTGGGCTATGTACATAAATTTTCCTAATTTGTCAACTGCCACATGTATATATGTTGACAAAACTGAAGTTCGTTTATTTTGAACTAATTTTAATAAATTCAATCAATGTAATACTATGATAAAAACTGCATGGAGAGCGATATGGTAAAGTTGAACTAAAAGTAATAGCTTTTCAATTGCAAAAGGGTGAAGAAAATTGAAGATGATCGACTAAAAGCAAAGAAACTTTGAAACATATTTATTTCACATTTAAAAATCATAATAAAGATAAGAAACTAAGTCCAAAAAATGATTTTTTTTGGCCCCGGCAGTGGTAGGATCAAACAGCTGACTGATTATTTTTCTGCAGTAAAAGCAAAAGGAAATATAGCATCTCCTTCCTATGTCCTCCTCCTCAAGATCCATTCATAGACCCTAATTAATTAGTAAATTCATTACTAGACCAATACTTCCTTCACCACCTTCTGAAAATTCAAAAGGGAAGACCCTCCCTCTTCCAGAGATCGAAGCGCACTCTCCTTCCACTTCATCACATTCTTCCTCATCTCCTTCCCCCTTGTTTCCCCAGCCACCATCTCCCTCACGAGCTCCTCCACCTCCCGCCTCTTCACATCATTGTCAATCTCCATCCCCACCTCCCATTCCACACAAACATACCTGCAATTAGTCTGTTGCTCCGCGAAGAATGGCCAGCACAATAATGGCACGCCGGCGATCAAGCTCTCCAGGATTGAGTTCCAGCCGGCGTGAGTCAGGAAAACTCCCACCGCCGGGTGCAAGAGAACCCGCTCCTGCGCGCACCAGCTCACCATCTTCCCCCTCCCCTTCGTCGCATCAATAAACTTCGGCGGAAGAAGCGCGATCTCCCCTTTGACCAGATCTCCCCTAATCACCCACAGAAAGCTGTAACCACTATTCGCAAGCCCCCACGCAAACTCGGTGAGGTGCTCGTTGTTCATCACAGTTATGCTGCCGAAATTCACGAACACGACTGAACGAGGATCGTGGCCGTCGAGCCATTCGATGCAGTCGGATTCTTCCTTCCAGAGGTTGGCGCCGGTGGATTTGATGAAGGGGTCCTCTGGAAAATGGTGGGAGAGCAGGTTGAGGGGACCGACGGTGTAGATGGGCGGCGGGAGAAGGGAGGACAGGGCGTCGAGAACAGGGCGTTCGAGTTCATCAAAGGTGTTCATGATGATGGCTTTGGCCTCGACGATCCGACGGGCTGCGCTTCTGAGGAAGTTAAAGAATATGTCGTCGGGATCGGTGGTTCGAAGGAAGGAAGGCAGATCTTTGAGCCGGATGTTCTTCATCCCTGGGATCCAATCCACCGGCTCGTCCAGATATCCGTTGTTCAGCCAGCTTTCATCTTCAGAAAAAAATAAAACAAAACAATAATAGCATATTAAAATAGCAGGAGATCACTTGTCATTAAAATTTTCGTTTTTTTCTAAGGAGTGTCTACTGAATTGTTGAAGAGTGAAGCTGTCTGAATAAAAAAAACTTAATTTTTAGATATTTGATTTGGCGAATGACCTTTCAGAGGTGAAATGCCCCGCAGGACGAGCTCGTGAAAGTGAAGATAGCCCATTAAACCGCAAGCGCTCGCCGTCCATAAGGCAGCGACGGGGATGCGAAACTTGTCGCCGGCATCGATGCAAAAGCTCATCATGCCGTCGGCAACGATTTGGGTGACTGGGGGGACGCCGGAAGAAGGGTTTTTGAGCTTCTCGAGCAGCTCGAGAAAGGGCCAAAGAAGGAAGTTTTTCTGGATGGATGTGCAGAGAGCCTGGAGATCCTGCGTGGCGTTGAGATCGGAAGGCGGCATGCCGTCAGGAATGGCTTCGAAGCGGAAATCCGGCAGGCCGGCGAGGGCTGCGGATCCCTGAGACACGAAGAGGCGTTGGTGGTTGAACTCGGTGTTAACGAAGGTGATGTGGAAGCCATGGGAGTGGAGGAGCTTGGCCAGCTTGAGCATCGGAGTTATGTGGCCTTGGGAGGGATAGGGAACAAGAACGGCATGCGGTTTATCACGAACAAAAGAACCCATGTCGTACCCCTCGCACTCTACCTTTCTATTCCGCTCTGTTACTTCAATGAGCCTGTTTTCTTATAAGATGATCTTGAAAGAGACTGATTGGAGTCCTTTGGCTATTTTTATATTATAGATTTTTATTGGGGCATTTACATAAGCACCGTTCAATTCTCATGTATTTATATATGTAAGACCTAAATTAAAATCTTTAGGCAAATATTTCATATCTCATTAAAAAATCATCATCAGAAGATAAAATATACTTTTTTAAGTTGTAAAAAATTAAAATTTTAGTGTTTTTGTATAAATTTAGAGAAATTGAGTGGTATTTATGTAATATTTAGAGTTTAAGCAGATTTTTTTGTAAATATATATGAATTGAGTGGCATCTATCAGGCCAGCTGTCACCAAAGGACAATCGTTTAGCACAATTTTGTTTTTTTTATAATTTCAAAGAACTAACTTATTTTCTAAATCACCTATAATATTTAAAAAATTGAGTATTTTTATAAATAATTAAATATATTGTAACACGTCAATTAGATTTTATTTCAAATAAAAATATTAAAAATAAAATAAAAATTAAATAGAATAGGAACAAATTAAAGAAGGAAGATTTACATACATAACACTTAAACTTATGTATTTAACTATTTCACACATAAATTTCAATTTTTAAAGATAAAGCACCTTACCCAAACATGAACAAATGTATTTCAATGTAGGGGTGTAATTGAACCGAACACGAACAAACAGAGCTTGTGTTAGTGCTCAGTTCGTTTGAAATTCAGTTTGTTTGAAATAAGCTCGTGTTCGAAATTGTACGTAAAGTCACTGTTTGTGTTTGTTTATTAATGAACGAGCCGAATACGAGCTGTTCTCGAACGACAAGCTAGTTTGACATCCCAAATATTAGTAGATATAAATAATAAATTATATTAATTATATAACTTATATTATATAAATATATAATATTTATATTAGTATATTACTAATATAGTATATTAATATATTATTATTAAGTTATTATATATCATAATTTATAAAATTTAATTTTTTAAATATCATAATTTTTTATATATAATTATTTTAAATTATTTTATATTTCAAACAATAACGATTCGAACACGAACGAATACATCACTGTTCATGTTTGGTTTGTTTAACTATCCGAACAAAAAAAAAAATTGTTCATGTTCATCTCATTTACTTATCGAATGAATCAAACACGAGAACCAAATATGAACTGTTCGCGAACAAAAAGCTTTTTTGACAGCCCTATTTCAATGTTCCCACTCTATAAAAAGGATAAGCTAGGTGATGTGCCCATAAATATTAAAGTTTAGATGCATGATAGATAAATGCATAAGATTTGGGTAAATTCCCCATAAAGGAAATGGCCACGTGAGAATTAAGTAGCTGTTTCTGACAGAAAAGGAGCTCATAACCAACCTATTTAGTAGAGAAGCATGCAGTTATATGTTGAAATGAAAGTTCCAAATAGCTAAAACTTAACTATGGCTACCTAATGTACCCGACCATATCATAAATAATTGATGAAATAATTATATAAGGATCATGTAGTTTAATAATAATTTAATATAAACAGCTCATAACCTATTTTTATGTTGAAATGAAAGTTCCAAATAACCAAAAATTAACTATGGCTGCCTAATGTAACCGACCATAAATATTGGTCCAATCTTGAAATGAAAGTTCAAAATAACCCTCATAAATATGCTCCAAATATAATATATATATATAATTGTTATCTGGCACGACATGTAGCTTTCTTGGGTGTCTGTCCAAGGAGGAATTATTAGATATGAATGGTGTTGATTACATGGGAGGCTATTATTTATTATTAATTCTTTCTTAGGCCCATCCTGCCCTGCCGTAGAAGCACAAAATAATTTTGCCAACCGAAGGAAGCCGTGTATGTTTATTGTATTGGAGTGTATGTAGGCGCCAGTCGATATGACAAATTCATTTGCTGAAGTCAACACTTAAGTTAGACCCAATTGGAGAAAAAAATTTCCTTAGATACGTCATGGAAGTTATTCATAGGATTTTGGGAGGTTATATCGAGTTATAACTCTTGTAACATCACTGTAACCTACCTGTAACTTTTCTGTAACCTACAAATATATGAAAACAGAAGAGCGAAACTTACTAGAAGGTACAAGTAGTTTACAGACATGATACATGGGGGTTACAGGGGTGTAACGCGGATATAACCCCCTAATATCCTCTGAGTAACATCTCTGACGCACACAACGTTGCGCCGTACAAAAATTTTCTCAGCCCAATTGATGAATGAGCTGTGCAGATTTGGGTTCGACTCCTTGAGCTAAATTATTTAAAAAAATAAATTCCTTAATTTACTGATGGATGCTGCTTCACTCAACTTTCATGTGGACCAAATCCCTCATGAGTTTCTCAAGATTTGCAAACGAGGAGCCGCCGGGCTCCATTGCTCTCGTTGCTTTCTCCTTCCACTCCAAGGCTCTTCTCTTCATCTCCATCCCCTTCTCTCCTTCCATGGCTTCCCTCACCAACTTCTCAACTCCATCCTTCTTCACCTCTCCTTTTATCTCCAGTCCCACTCTCCACTCTTCGCAAACATACCGACAGTTCGTCGGCTGCTCGGCGAAGAAGGGCCAGCAAACCATCGGCACCCCCTCGCACAAACTCTCCAGTGTTGAATTCCACCCACAGTGCGTCAGAAAGACTCCAATCGCCGGGTGGGCCAAAACCGCCTCTTGGTCGCACCACGCCACCACCTGTTCGACGTTTTGCATCAATTAAAAAAAAATAATCAATTTTTAGCTAGTAAATGTTCGGAACTGATTTTACCTTCGTTCTGTCCTCCGCCTGCTTGACAAAATCGTCCGGCAAAGCCGCAGCCGCACCACCACTGCTCACCATGTCCGGTCTGATCGCCCAAAGGATCGGATATCCGCTGCCGGCTAACCCCCACGCAAATTCCGCCAGCTGCTGTGCTGACAGTACTGTAATGCTTCCGAAATTTACATACACCACCCTCCCCCGCTCTTGCCGTTCCAACCAATTCAGACACTCTGAATCGCTCTTCCATAGACTGGATCCAATCATGGCGGCTTCTGAATCCGTGGCAACCAAGCTATTGAATTTATTCAGAGGACCGATGCTGTAAACGTTGCTGAACTTGGCCCGGACAGCAGCGAGGACGTCAGGCTCAAGGGTGTCGAAGGTGTTGAGGATAAGCCCGACGCCCTGTCTTGCTTCCTCATGTCTCTTAAGCATGATTTGCGACATCAGATCTGCCGCGTTGGTGGTGCGGATGAAGGTCGGCAAATCCCGGAGTCGGATTCCCTCCATTCCGGGAATTAGGTCGATCTTTGTGTCGAGGTATCCATTAGTTAAAAAGCTCTCATCTTTAAGCGGCGTATATCCTCTCCGCACTAGTTCAGCGAAGTTTATGTAGCTCCAGAAGCCGCAGCTACTGTGTGTGTAGAATAGCCAAGCGGGGATACCGAGCTCCATTGCTACGGCTGCGGAGGAGCTCATGGAGCCGTCGGCGATGACGCAGGTGGCTGGAGGTGATAGAGAGGAGATGAGTTGGCGGAAGAAGGCAGGACAGTGCTGCCGTGTGGAGGCGCAGATGGTGGGTATGTCCTGTGTCGCGTCATTGTCGAAGAGGTTCGGAGGGAGGCCGTCGGGGATGGCGGTCAGGTGGAATCCATGGATGGCGTTATTTGCTGCTGCGGCTGCGAAGGAGGATGACCGAAGGAGGCGGCGGTGAGTAAAATCGGTGTTGACGATTGTGATGCGGAAGCCGCCGAGGATGTGGAGGAGCTTTCCAAGGGTGAGGATTGGGTTGAGATGGCCTTGCGCAGGGAATGATAGCAAGACGGCGTGCGGCGTGCTTACTGCTTCTGATGACGACTTTGCTGCCGGCGATGGCGATGAAACCATTTTTTTGAGAAAAAAACTCAGAGAAGAAAGATAATGATTGCTAAATATTGCAGTAGTTCGATTCGAGCTTGGTTGGTGTCCTCTTTTTATGATTGTACCTACCCTCTTCTTGTTGATTATTAATATATATATATATATATATATATATATATATATATATATATATATATATATATATATATATTATCTTTTTATATATATATATATATATATATATATATATATATATATATATATATATATATATATATTTGTATTAATGTTCCCATCATGGTTGAGTCTGAGTGATTATTAAAGAAATATAATTTAAAATAAGATTGATTAAAAGTGAATCAGATCAAACTCAATTTTTTAGTTCTTAGGGATATCACATTAAAGAGTGGAAAAGAGGTTAGGAGAGCTCCAGTCATGATAAATTTGAGTTCGGCTTGCCTATCTCATGCTTGGCTCGAATTAGAGCTCTTCATGTCAAATGAATGCTCAAACTAGATTGCAAAGCTTAATTTCCCATCTCTTGGTTATCAAGGCTTTCACAATAAACAATGGTTACATGCGACAACTCCATATCCGGACAATAGTTCAGAAGAGCTGCCTTGCAATCCATGACGGCATGGCCTCATCCGAAATGTTCTTCGGACGCACAAATAGTCGCACGTACTAATTTTTCCTCTACAACACAGAAGTTTGTAAGTCACCTGAAAATCATGATTGGAGGCAAATCACAATGAAAGCTAGAGAGCTCGTGGGAACGGGCAACCACATCTAAAAATTGAGAAAGTTGATGTACGAGCTCACTATAAAAGAAATAGAACTTACAATTTACCAATTCAATCAAGTTGGCTTGCGATCCAATGAGCTAAGTTATGTCAAGCTCAATCTAGAGCTTGTGTAATAAATGAGTCGTAATTTGAGCTTAAGTTTGAGCTCACAACTCAATAAGCTTGACTCATAAATTTGTAAATGAGTCAAAAATTTTGCCAATACTATGGTGCATTGATGAATTAATTTTATATATATATATAGATAATGACTTTTTATGGTGAAAATTGTACAATTCCAAATAAAATAAAATTCAATTCTCAATTGTTCTCTTTTATATCTTCTTTTATGAAATATGTTCTCAAATTACTTGAGTTCATTGATCATCCACCAAAATAAAGCTCGTTAATTGATTCATAGTCAACAACTCAATGAAGCATATGAATCATATTCCATCAACACTAATCTTAAGGTTTCAAAATATATCAATGTGCCAATCTCGAAGCCATCAATATAAATCCAATCTTTCAATTCAGATTGGTATCAATATATATCCAATCGTATGATTCAGGTCTTATTTGGTTTGACGCTTTATGCTGAAGTTCTCTATCAAACCCTTTCATAATTGCTAAGGAATAATGGTCCAATACAATCTCAAAGTCATTGTCACTTGAATATCCACCTTCTAATCAACCTAAGAACCAAAATGCCTTTAATCAAAGATTATTTTAATATTATCATGTCTGTAAGAGATAGCATGACTCATATTAATCATATATTCCATCATGACATTAAAATAACATCATCCAAGTGCAAATAATGAACCACCTACGAAGCTCCATTAGGCACTAAAGATCATAAATACCCATTTTAGATTTTGTTTTCATCCAAAATATCAGAGGGCTCTCATTGGTAGCATATATATAAAAACAAATTTTTGAAATGAATTTGGCTTTCACTCACTATGTGTGAAATCAAGAGCATTAATTACAATTAGGAGATTGGTGGAGCCTAAAATCTTTACCTATTTCTAATCATGGAAAACTAAATGATGGGACCAGCAAAGCTTTGTCGGTTCCCAATGTGTTCTCCATTCTGGGGAACCAAATAGGACTTAAATTACAGAGCTCGTTCAAGTTAGCAAAGAAATCAACAAACGGCCAAAATAGCATCTATCCTAGCCAACACAAATACCAAGCTAAGCATAACAAAATATTCCTCCCATGAAGGTTCCTCGAAGTTAAAAAAATGCTATTACGTGTAGGCAACGTGTAGTATATTAACTAGAAATGAAGTGAAGAATCTCATGAGAAAAGCCCAAGGAGGATTTACATGGATAACACTCAATTCCTATGTATTTACATGATTAACATCTAAATTTTAACTTTTAAATATATGCCACTGATGCATGAAACTATGACTTTTACAACTGGTCTTTTTGATGCGATAGGAAAGATTTGGGTTGTCTGAATGTAAAACATAAATTTTAGATGTTAGATATGTAAATAAAAAGGAATTGGATGGTATGAATGTAAATTTCTCATAAATAAAATCTATAAATATAAAATATGACCAAAAAAAAAAAAATCCTGATCTCAAAGAGTAAGTTAAATACCAAACTTCCAGTTATTCATTAGAGGGATTATTCTTTGCCAAAAAGCCGCAGCAGAGAAACTCCACTTGAGCAATAAACTGTCATTACAAGCTGGCTAATAGCCATTGTTGTGGTTATCCTGTTGAAGCTGAGGTCTAACAGTGAGATAGGGGCTGGAAAGTAAGTTGAATAAGGGCAACGGGAATAAAACACAAACACTGCTATAAAAACATGGAAAAATGCAAAATTGGATCGTCCCAGAATGACAGACACAGCTACTGCAGCTCTTGTTTCAGAAATTATCTTCCAAATTGTGATAAAATTTGCTTCTTTTGAATTTAATCAATAGTCTATAGTCAAAATTTAATATTTAACATTGGCGACGGTGAAGCATTCCTCTCCCAAACTAAATACATTCAATAATTCTTAAAATAAAGCTCCAAGCCTACTGAACGGGAGCAACAGTTTCTGAGTGCAGGAACCATCAATGATCAAACAGCTAATCACATAAGGGATTAAGAGTATAATTCTTTCAGTAATCAAATAATAAATGCCAGCAAACCATACGAAGCAGTACAATTCCCATTCTATTATGTAAAATAAATCCCTCACCCGAAAGCCTTCTGTTCTTCAAAGTAATCATACAATATCAACACCACCCAATCAAAAGAAAAAAAAAAGAAAAAAAAATGGAAGATTTACATACATACCACTAAATTCCTATATAGTTACATATCTAAATAAAATCTAAACTTCAATTTTTACATACATACCACCTTACTTGTGCATGAAAAGGTGTATTTCACTTTTTAAATATGTAAGAATTGAATGGTAAAACTTTACAGGAAGCAAAAAAGGATCATGAAAGCCAACTTTGTACAGTAATATGGAAGCTTCATGGTAGAAATAAACCATTCTGTGGAAACTAAGTATTGAATCTTACAACTATGCAAGAAATGTCATCCTTGCTCCCTCTTTCCAAGGCTTCAATAGTTAGCTGCTTTGCTGCCACAAGTGGATCCTTGAACTTCCTGGCAATATCAACTGCTGCTGCATTGTCTATTACCTGAACAAAGTTCAGAGCAGAAAAACAGATTTAAACTTCTCAAATAATAATAATAACAACAAAAATTTACATAAATACAACTTAATTCCTATGTAATTACATATATGACACCTAAACTTCAATTTTTACATACATGTCACCTTGTCTATGCATGAAAATGGGTATTTCACTTTTAAAAGTTAAAATATTGGTATTTATGATGTGATATGAAAGATTTGGGTGGAGTGAATGTAAAATGTAAGGTTTAGATGTTAAATATGTAAATATATAGGAGTTAGGTGGTATGTATGCAAATGTTTAATAAGGCCATGATTCTGGTTCAGTTTATAAAACCTTCCATATACCATCACTTGCAAGAATAAGCAGTTCAGTATCAGTGGTAATGTCCACTGGACGAATGTCTGGATCTGAGCTCAAGTGCGATTTGAGGCTCTTGTCCCCAAATGCGCGGGAAACAGCTAACTGACCGTTAACTCTTGGGACATCACCTGATAAATAAAGAAAATAATTCAGGAAATATTTATATATGTACAGCTTATTTGCAAAAAGAGAAATCATAATATAATTTAAAAAAATATTTTTTATCACTCCTCAAGTGCATATTATAAAGTTTAACTAGGCAAAATCAAGAACTGAGGTATTCTGCTTTAACAACACAAGTATGCTGTGTGAGGCCTAAGGATCAATTCAAAATAATTAAAAATCATAAAATTAAAATTAATTCATAAAAATGCCATAAATAATTGACAATTTACTTTATTCATCATAAGCAACAAAATAGCATATTAATAAAAAAAAAAACTAAGCTTAATCTTAAATATTAATCTAAAGTGAAAATGAAAAATTTTTCAAAAAATGTGCTTGAACAAGGATCAAATATGGTTCAAACATAATCGAACGCATGTTATAACCTTTTTCAAAAATTGTGTGAATAAAGTTTATTTGAACAAGTGTTTGAATGTTATTCAGACTATATTTGAATCAAGTTTGAGCGTAACTTGAACATGGTTCAAATCATCCTCAATTACTGTTGAGAAAATTAGGGCGAAGAAAAATAGTAACGACACAAATCCAGAAGAACACAGAGATTTAACGAGGTTCGGCAAAGATGCCTACGTCCTCGGGAGCAGAGCGGCGAGTTCCTTTCAATATTCAGAAAAGAGTTACAAAATAGAGGATTACCTCCTGGGGTTACTAACAGACCTATTTATAACCCCAGGAGTAAACCTAGGCACAATATGTAATTATAACATTACCCCTGTACCAAACCACGGGGCTTTGTCCCCGCACCCCAAGCCCCCGCACCCCAACCCACGTAACTTCCCAATTTGGACAGATTCTTCCGCTCCGCTCCGCTCCGCTCCGCTCCGCTCCGCTTCGATCCAGCGTCTGTCCCGATATGGTATATGAGCCATACCATAACAAATCTCCACCTTGGCGAATATCCAACCCCTTAGGAGAAAAAATACCTGTGAGTTACAACTGCACCACCGTGGGTTGGGCCACCATGCTTCTCTAGCAACTGCAAACATTCAACAAGTCCAAGCAATGCAAGAACTTGTTGATAGTAACTGGCTTGGTCAACATATCAGCTGCATGCTCATCAGTATGAACCTTCTGCAACAGTATCTCCCCAGAAGCAATCAACTCTCTGATCTTGTGATACCTGACATCAATGTGCTTGGTTCTCGCATGGTACACCTGGTTCTTAGCCAGATAAATAGCACTCTGACTGTCACAATGCAACTGAACTCCACCTTGCTCAATGCCCAGTTCCTTTACTAGCCCAGCAA
>NEWO01000251.1:273528-328101 GCA_003013225.1 Phalaenopsis aphrodite | reverse complement strand
GTTCGAAAAACATGTTTTAACAATGGCGCAGTTTAAAGTATTCAAATAAACTTTTTAACACGTGTTCTAGAAAATCATTCTAGTAGCATGCATCAAACGCCTAAAGACAAAAAGCCAAAAAACCTTAAGGTACATGCCTCAAATTAAAAACACATAAACCTCACTTAGAACAATGAGATGCGAGCCTTATAAGGTTACATGAGCTAGTGAGCCAGAGATTAGTTTCCCTGATTTGTCTTATACCCCTTTAAACGAGGAACTTAGTTCTCAAGTAGGGAATAAATATTATCACAATGAATTTGGATAAGAAAGCCAACAAACATTGCATCAGAGATTCAGGCAATATCAACCACCATGAATTGGATTAAATGAGTTGAAGGTGGTTCACTCAAGGAGAGTAAAAGGGTGATCATGTTGAGAACTTCTTTAGATTGTCCTCCAAAATCATGAATGTTATGAGGACAAGATTGGAGGTCATGTTGGTTTATCCAAAATGTTAAGAAGGAAAAAAAAAAAAAAAGAATATCAACTAAACTATCCGTATCAATCAGAATTTTTGTAGCATTGGTGGAAGGGTTCCCGATTCTACCCGAGATGATGAGAAAATCTTTATGTGGGTAGTTATCTAATCAAAGTCAAACTCCTCAAAACCAATCTGATTATTCTCCATTGCACCCCCATGAGCAAAAGGATACATATGTTGTGGTGGAACTCCTATATAGATGGTCTTGATGGCTTTCATGCCTGCATCCCATGATCTCCTTTCTTATAAGGTTGGAGGCCTAAAAATTAAGCTTAGAAATAGCAGCCTAAGTATCTTCAATGAATCAAAAGTTTAATCTCTTCATTTAAATAAAGATATTTTTTCTCAATTTTTTATTAAATGATGGAAATGACAGCATGGAGTTTTGTCTTGACTAATCTAATTCTTTTGTGGCTTCGATCATTTGAGATGTTCAACATTCCGAATCTCCATGAGAGTGTTTGTCCAGGATGTTTTTTTTAAAAATTTTTTGGGGAAGGTGTGCATATTGCAAATGTTCTGGACGAATTTAGTGGGTGTAGTTAGGTGACTGATATTATTGTTAAGACTATTTAGCAAAGCAAAGTGTCACTGATATCTTGGTTGCCCTAATTTTCTTCATTGAGTAGACTAATCATTTTCTAGTTAAGATTGTATTGAGTTTGACTAAGAGTTGCCTGAACTACTTTTTGGTGAGCATTAATTGCCTAGTTGACCATAATTTAAGCCTTAGCATGAATGAGGTCAACGCAGAGTTGGTCGTATCATGCATGGATGACAAAGTAAAATTAACCAAATGAACGCCACTGAGGAGGATCCTCCATGGTAGTTCAGGATCAACTAATAGGATTTGACAAACTTTTGAGGAGAATCTCAAAAAATATGGCTCGAGAATCACCTGCCATTCTGGTGGATTGTGAAAAGATGAGAAGAATATTTATTAATTCATCATCTTTTAGACTATTCAGAAAATATCCTACCAATATGACAAGTATGGTTCCAGTGGTAGATAGAGTAGAGCTAAATGTAAACTTAACTCTTCAAGGTGATCAGAAAATCTTGAAAGAGAAATACATCAGAGATATGCTAGGTGTGCATAATGGTCCTTTAATGATCCACATGCTCATAAGGGTCAAATGATCATTACATTATAAGAGCCCATGACTAATGATTTAAACCTTGTCAAAATGGGCGTCACATAATAGCATTGGTGAGAGAAGAGGGCTCCTAAATGTTTTGAAGAGAGGCTAGTTGAAGTCTGCCTTTATGAGGAACTCTTCCTTGACCATGTATGAAAGTTCATTATTAAGGGCATCATGAGGGATGCCATTGAAAGGAGATGATAGTAAATTCAACAATGATAACCAACGGGTTGTAGACCTAGGGTAGGGGACTAGGTGAGTTAGTTATATTGTGTCATCAAAGAATGGTGGGAGAAAAATTCCAACTTGGCGATGAGTGGACACCATAAAAATGTCCTCGAATTGGCCAACCCCAACAAATGATTGATCTTGAAGAGGTCAATTCTCACAATGACCATGTTGCAATGATGCTAGTTGACACGTTTCACACAAAAGCTAGAGAATCTTATCTTGAGATTTCCATCCTGAGAATGTACTCTTCTAAGTTCAGTCTAGAAGGACCTCCAAAAAATGTTAGGACTATCAACCAGAAGAGTAGAAAGATGGTTGGCATCCCATTCTAGTTTCTGGAGTTATGGAGTTGGAGTAAAAGACTCCATTATTGCAAGCATTATGCATGTTGTCCATTAGGTAAGTGTTCGCCAATGATGTTGACATTATCCTACAAATAAAATCAAACCATTGCTGCTAGAATATCCAAAGAGAAGGTAAATTTATCATCTTCATATTACATGAAAATCTAGCACACAGTGATAGATATCCTATGACACAAAAGGCACAATATTTTCATGTGAAAAACCATTGAAGAGAAAATCATTGGGCCTAGCTAAGTTAAAATAGTTACTGTGTGGTTGATAGTTATAAAGATTCACCATTTTTCTACCATCAACGTAGGCAAAGTTGTAATGCAGAATAAAAAAGCGAGATTCCAAATGCCACCTTAATCGATTAGGAGGTAAACCATAGTGTAGGAATAGGCATCAGTTCAATATATGCAATATATATCAAGAATTCAAATAGCTAACAAAATATAATAGAATTTGGATTTAGCACAACGAAATCTAGACAACCTGGTATATTTGAAACAAATCCACCTCTTGTCTCAATATTGCCCCTCTCCGTGTCCGGTTCATGATCAACTGTTACTTGAATGAACTCCCTACTTGTTGCCAAAATTCCTCGTGAATCACCAACATTTGCAATCCAGAGCTTCCTACCATCAACGAGAATAGCCGTAACTGCTGTAGATCCACCCTTCCCCAATTCAGGACTGTGCGAAAGGATCGCTTTGTCAGTCTTCTCATAGGCTCTCATGATAGCTTTATCTGGATGTATCCAAAATGCTTCCTAAAAGATACAACACATAACATTAAAATATAGAACTTCTATACCAAGGATTTCTCTGTTTAATACTGGAAAACTAATAGTCATTAGCCAACCTCTTTTAGAATATTATTAAACAAGTGCTTCTGCAAGTATAGAGGCACTTTATCTCCCAAGTGACCATCAAAGATGGCAAACAGACCAAGCTCATGCCCCTTAATTTGTACAAATTTGACAACATGATAATCTTCCATAGGATGATTAGCCTTCCCTTTCACAAGGCTAAAACCATAAGAAACTCTAACACGTCCTTGTGAGCATTTTCCATTACCATTTTCAGAGGAAGAAGGGCCTGCAGACTAGAATAGGAAAAGCCAAACTTAGCACAATTATAAGAATAAAACTTACTTGTCAAATGAAACACTATTTCATAAATAACACAGTAACATAAAATCTTTTCTAACTCTTAAATTTCGATCAGCAACAACAACAATAAGCCTTTATCCCACTAAGTGGGGTCGGCTACATGAATCATTTTCCTCCATTGCATCCTATTGACTGTCATATTTGCATTTAATTCTAATAGATTAGTATGTAAAGTGATCAGCAATCGTCAGTATAAAATATTAAACCAATTTTTTGGCGAGGAATCACAAATAAAAATAATTCACCTGGAACTTCTAAATTTAAAAATAACGATTTGCTTTGAATAATCATAAGGGGATAAATATACTGCAAGCAGAGAAAAGCTTGTAAACAGAAGCAATCGGGCATAAATGGATACTCCACAAATTTGGAAACTTCTAAACCCAACAATTCTCAGACTATTGTGTCTTCTCAAGTGATTTATGTGCAACATCAACCCGTTGATTTATTAACATCTCCCCAAACACTTTTATCAAGTGAGATGGAATTTCAGTAGGCTAAAAGCCACTAGTTGGTATCCTTAAGAAATAAGAAAATATTGTTCCCAAGATCTACTCATAATTTTAAAGCAAGTTCCTAAATTTGTTGTATGAATACTCCAATAATCAAGCAAGAACATCGTAAATTTTCACACAACCAGGATGTCCAAGTACATATTCCCCCAACTAAAGAAACGCCAATCTTCTCACTACAATAAACCATTTCAGCTTTTAGCAAATTCTCCAATCTGGTATGTAAGTTTTAATTAACGAGCAAAAATGTTGGCTATTTAATCATTTAGAGTTATTATTCCATAGCGTGTACATTCAGATCATCAAAGCAGTAACTACTTGTTCATCTTTCAAAATCCTCAGCTTGTCCCAAGCCCTCATGTAGCTCTCACCCTCATCTTCTCCTACCATTCCAAGCTCTCATTCCACAAAATGCATGAGATACGGAGCTTCGATGAAATTTTCAAATTTTTTTTCTTACTAAATAACTTTTTTACAGCTTCAAAGGGTTCCTACTAATAGAACACTACGGTTTCTTTTTTCCTCAGTGATTTATTAACTCTTTGATTTCTATGAGTTATCTTTCATTTATTAATTTTCTTACCAAATTTTCAAGAAATGTGATGGAAAAAGATATTTTTAAAGCATGGATGAAAATGCCCCTTTATTGAGTTGTTATTAATTTTGTTCTAATTTTTTTAGGGGGATTTACACACATACCACCCAAACTGATGTATTTTCAAATCTAACAACTCAAACATATATTTTATCTATTTACCACTCAAAACATTCTAACAATCCTAATCTGCCACTCTAAAGCCAATTTCTAAACAATTGGTGATGAGAGCACCTCATCGTTATACTTGACTCATTCCCATAGATATTTCGCTTCTTTGAGACAAACTTCCCGTTTTCCCCTTCGATTCCACCAAGCACTCGCTTCCTCCCTTGCTCCCATGTGAGCTCCTAGTTGTTCCTCTACAGTTAGGCATGGAACTCTCCTCATCAAATCCTCTTCATCATCACAATGATGACTCTCAAGCATGAAGTTTGAGGGATTCCCATCTGTTTCAACTTGGCTTCTTATTTGGACATCATTTTCACCTCACATGACATCTCATTTCATCTAATATCATAGGTCTTTCTATCTCATTGGTCATGGTATCGTCATCTATACTTGATGATCATCACAATGATGACTGCCAATCTCAGAGATTAAAAGACTCCCAACCATCACCACTAATAAAATTCCTATCCAATAATAAGGTTAATGTTAATCTATTTTTTTAAAATTTTACTCATTATCACACATATCTTTCATAAATAAAGAGCCTTTTGGGTTTCTATCCTTTTTGTTGTGATGGCCGGTTTTCATGAATATACAATAAAATAGTTCAAAAACAAAATAAAATTAAAACTTAACTATTTAATTGCATTCTAATATGCATGTTAAATCTATTCTTCAATTGCTTGTCAAACGTCTATAATATGTTTTTCTTTTCCTACATTCATATCCTTGATTCCTTAGTGAGCCTATATTAAAATTTAAATCCTTGATTTTAAAAAAGAAAAGGGAGTAGAAGTAGAACAATGAGCACTTGCCTAGGGAATATCTATAAGAGGACTATTTTTTACCCTCAACTTAGCTTCATAACTAGTATTTATATTCCAATCAGCTATGATAAATTTTGGGATATTTCCTAGTTCAATGATGTTAATTAGTTATGAAGACTGATTTATTTTCTTTTTATTAATCTCAAATGAAACTTCACCACCTCTAAATTCACCACCGCCAACTCTAAATTCACCACCAATCCGGCTCATTATTCTTTATCATACAATTTATACAAAAATAATTATACTTATGCAAACTTTTTTAAAAATACTTTTGTTTATATTTATTTACACTGACTTTTTTTGAGAGAGTCGAAACATTATATTTTAGTAGCATTTAAATTTGGAGAAATTTGAGTTAAAGTGAAAAATCAAGAGAACATGAGATATGATGGTGGCTAATAGAGAACCGTGAAGCTTCAAAACGACCTATTTTTTTTTCAGGAAGATTAACAGGATTTGCCTATGATTTAGAGGGCATAAATTTCAGTTTTACTGTCACATATATAAAACATCTCATAAAAATTATAAGCTTATGATAATTGATATTGAGACAATGGAAATGATTAATTAGTTAAAAGAAAGTGGCCGAGCTATGATTGTTGTAATAATTTAAAATGTGAATGAAAATTGAAATAATTGTAATGATGGAGCACTTTCAGTTGGTACGTGCTTCAATGGCTCAAAGAATTATAAATTTGTAATTCATCATCAAATTATTATCAATAATTTTGAAATACAAATTAGAGCAAGTGATAACAAAAAGTTATATCTACATGTATTCATTAAGGATATTTATGAAGAATATGACTGTCACTATGTGCAAGCTACGAAATATTTGAAGTGAGAAAATTAGATGGAGCACACTCCTACTCAAGTGTTAATAGAGACAAAAAGCAACTTCTTGGATTGCAAATGAAATACAGGATATAATTAAGAAATATTCAGATATCCTTATGAAAAAAATTAATGAAATTGAAGATGAATTGTAGACTATCACTTCTTTATATGAAGTTTTGGTGCTTAAGAAAGTTAACCGGAGACATAATATTGGGTCTATAGATGAAAATTATAAATGAGTTTCTAAACATAAAACAGAGTTTCTTAACATAAATCTAGGGTCACATATTACATATATTTTGATAGTGCTTGCAGTTCTTTTTAAGGAGATTTTTAGCTTCAAAGAATGATTTTTTAGTTTGATGTAGACAATTGGTGGGTCTCAATGTTTGTCACTTGAAATCTAAATATTTGAAGATATCGATCTTAGCAAACTCATTTGAATATTGAAACATAGTTAAAGAAGGCATGACAATGATTTTTGAGAAGTTTAGGTGAATCACTAAGCTATGAGCTATGCCCATTAACTTCATATCAAATATGGATAAAAACCTTGCAGAGCAAATAAAGCGTGTCTTTCTAAATACAAAACACGTGATATGTTTACGCTATTCATGGAAGAACATAAAAATTACTTTCATTGTCAAGAACATCATAAGATTCTAATTTTGGTTTGGTCAGCCACGAATGCATACATGATACTTGAGTTAGACTAAAAAATAAGTTTGACATTCAATGTTAACACAACAATCCATTCATACTTATTGTCGTTGCCTTACAAATAGTCCAAAAGTCTGTTGATGATTGAAATTAAGAATGATTCCAACACAAATAGTATGATTTATTCTTTTGAGTCATAGATAACTGAAACTAAGATATAACTGGTTGTGGACCTAGCTGATATGATTAAAGTGATGCTTACGAAATAAAAAGTTACTATAAATGAGAATTTCATGAGTTGTAGAGAAGAATCAATATCTCATGTTGAAGAATATATTAGAGAAATCACAACTAAATACATTTTTATAATGAGACAATCAACTGCATTTAAGGCTGAGGTAGAGGGTTGTCATGAAAGAAATAAAATTGAAATTGGCTTGAGAAGATGCAATGTATCACATTGTTGCGTTCATTAAAATAAAAGAGAGCCCTTTGTGAAAATTATTATGTTGATGTTTAATATCATATCATCAGATCTTTTATTAATCTTATTTATTACGATATAATATATGTTAAATATCGAGTTAAAGTCACCCGTGTAATTACAAATATAGAATGTCATACAAATATGCAATTGTAACTCTACCGGATAAAAATCAATGACACGTTCTCGATGATGGAATGCACATCGATCTGCCTAATACATCCAATATTCAGATCAAGTGGGAGACCAAGGAAAATGAGGATGAGAAGTTTCTTGGAAAATGATAAGAAAGTCCATAAAAGCAATCAATATTTACTTTGAGGTCATCACAAAAGCACTTGCAAAAATATTATCCCATAAACATCTGAATTTGCTATGAGAATCACATTTATTGCACCAACGTCAATACCTAAGCTAGTTATAAGTAAAAAAACATTTATTAGTGATGTTGCGATGATTGTTAAATTCTTGTATGATTTTTAGTTAATATATTAAGTAATATTTTTTATATTTTATTAAGAAATAAAAATATTATTGTCAAATAATTATATCTTTTATATTTTGTTAACCAAGAAAATATTATGTAAAGAAACTTTATTTTTAACATTTTAATGAGCAAGAAAATGTTATATAGTCAAGCAACTGTTCTTTTGATATTTTATAAAGAAAATATTCATGGTGTATTGCTTTAGTAAAATTATTCAAATAGTTTTCAAGTTTTTGAGTTCTTCCAACAAATGAGAAATTTAGTTCATCTCCCTAAATTATCAATTCTTTATACTTGTAAATTGAGAAAATGATAGCATGTGTAATTTGCAGTGAATTGATAATTTAGAGACACTAAACTAAATTTAAAAAAAATTTAAGTTGTTTGATAATAACATCTTATTGCAGCAAAAAATAAACAATATAGTTGTTTTACAATAACATTTTCTTACTTAACGAAAATGACAATATATTGTCTAATATAACCTAAATCATACATGAATTCAACAACCAACGCAACATCACTAATGACTATTTTCTCATAACTAATTTAGGTCTTAATGCCAATGCAGTAGATATGATTGTAGGAGTACTTTAAGATATTTGTGAGATAATACTTTTATAAGTGCTTATGTGATAATCTCAGAGTAAAGGAAATCATGCGTCTGTTATACTATGCAATTACATTCTCTTAAGTCAATATCATTTCCATGTCTTTCATTATGAAACACTATCTCAGCTTTAAACACAATCGATTGTGTCACTATAAAATGCTATTTCTAATTGTAATTTCTCTAATATATTCTTTAGCAAAAGGTATTAACTCTCATCGCCAACTCATGGAATTCTCCTCTCTTGTAGCTCTCTATTTCATAAACATCTCTCTAGTCATGTCAACTAAGTCCACAACTACATTATTTTTAGTATCAGTTATTCATAAATTAAATGATTTAACAATATAGTTTGTGTTGAAGTCATTCTTAATTTTAATCATAAATTGACTTTGAGAAATATCATAATATAACTAATCAACATCATATAATTAAGAAATGCTTCAAAGTGTATCACAATTGAATAAAATGTAAATACTAATTAATGAAGCTGAGTTGAGACTAAGAAAATGCCTTCTTATAAAAATTAACTTTTCAATTGCTAATGGTTCATATACTTTACATCTTTTTTTAATCAATGATTTAAAATTTAATATAGGCTCTTTGGATAAGAGAAAACATCAAAGATTGGTAGGAAAAGTCATCTACCTATCACATATGAGGCCAAATATTGCATATTCTGTCAGTATTGTGAGCCAACACATAAATAACCCAAATGAAGAGCACTTGGAGACACTGTACATAATTCTAAGGTCTCTCAAGAAAACTCTTAGTTATGGATTAAACTTTGAGAAAACCAAGAACACAAATGTTAAAGTATAAACTAATGCTAGTTGGGCTGAGGAACTCAATAACAACAGATCCGCCATAGGTTACTGCTCTTATATGGGACAATCGTGATAGCCTTATCCGCTTTGGCCTAGTGGCCTCACTTCTTGCCCCGTTGGTGTAAATTCCCACAATGAATATGCTTAATTTAGGAGTTTCTTTCGAAATTCTACCGTTACACCAAAAGACGCCTCAATGTTTAAGAGTTTAACTTTAATCTCCTTATATTTCACAATCTCCCCCATTTAAATAATGGATGTCGTTATCAGTTTTCTTACCCCAAAATCATTCACTAGGCAAATAAGATTATAAAGGTAGTCCCTAAAAATTCAAGAGATGGCTACATAGATTCGCGAGGTGGCTCCTATCATGTAGCACTTTGTCCCATCTAGGCTTCATGAGGTGAATCCCATGGCATAGCACTTTATTTTTTAGAACACTTAATTCCCATCTTCCAGCTAGTGAAATGCTTTGATAGACAGAACTTTAGCCTACCAAGGTATTGTAAGTTTTACCCTAGTGGCCTCATAATTTTACCCTATTGATGTAATTTCCCAGGAGATCACCCATCCTAAGATGCTCTAGCATGAGCATGCTTAAATTTGGAGTTTCTTTCAAAATTCCACCATTACACCAAAAGGCACCTCGATGTTTAAGCATTCAACTTCAATCTATTTAAGGACTTTACGAAAATTTGGTGACATTGAGAAGTAAGAAGCAAGTTTTTTCTCGAAGCAATGTAGAATTAGAACATAGAACCCTCACCATGGGAATTTGTGAAGGGATCTAGATTCAAAATTTGTTAAAGAAATTGAAATGTACTTTCAATTAGGCCTATACAAATGTTTTATTACAGTCAAGCAACTATTCATACTGTCATGAATCTTATGCATCATGTCAGGACCAAGCATATTGAATTTGATAAACGCTTAATCTCTGAAAAGGTTGAAGAGGAAATTATATAGCTAAGCTACATCTTGACACATCAACAAGTTGCTGATGTCTTCACCAAAGCACTCTTAAGCACATTCTCAGAGTTCAATACCAACCTTGGTATCTGCAACATCAATGGTCCAGCTTGAGAAGTTTGAAAATCTGAGAAGATCTTGTGGAGGATTTGATTACTTAGGAAACTCTTGATTTGTTTATTCCCTTCCTATTGTATGATATTTTATTTTTTATTTTAGAATTATTTCCTTTCCTAATTTATGTTGGATATATTTAGTAAATTTGTAAATTAAGAGAATTTGTTTTTCCTAAATATATGTACTCTACATGTGAACAATATAATTATGAGAGAATTATTCCTCCATATCAGTTCTCTACAAAAATATAAGTTTGAGTTGTTAGATATGAAAATTCATCAGTTTTTTGTGGTATGTATGTAAATCCCCTTATGTCTTAAAAGCATTCAAGATACTATCAGTTCTCCAAGTTGTTGTTTGTTTAGTTATTGATATCATACGTTTTGCTGACTTACCACACAAATGGCTCCCTTCCTCGTTGCACTAATGACTTGCATCTATCGCCATGGGTTGCGATTGTTAGCTCTATGGGACACATTTTACATTTTTTCCCTCAATTCTATTCTTCCGTAGATGCACTTCCAATCCATGGGTCATTTTCCCAGATTTTTTGGACAAATGAAAGGCAATTCTGATTTTTTAATCGTAGGTGTCTATTGCGTATCTTGTTGTTGTTTACCATTTTCACCACTTTTTAGCATATGTCTGGATGTCGGTTGTATTGCTTTGGTTACAAAGAGCATGCATGATTGTGTATGGGTCTTACTTCGCGTATAGTTGTGCCTTTCTGCACTGTCACCTTGGTTTTGTTGTTGCCATGGCTTTATTAATTTGTGATTTGAAGGCTAGTCTTGTTGCTCTAGTATACCATAAAGGCCTTGTTTCTAGCTAATTTATTGGTTTTTTTCAACATGTTTCTTACTTGTATGAGTGTCCTCCACTGGTTTCAATGTTAAACTCGTGAGTTGTTATGTTGATCTTAAGTGTTGGCAGTTAACAATGCATATCCATGCTGCTATGTTGCAGGAGAAACTTTGAACACAAAAACAACACTAAAAAAAAAAAAAAAAAAAAGGTATACTCGTGATGTATATACCAAATCCATAACTCTGTTTATTTTACTACCGTTTCTTATTTGGTATTGCCTTTTACATGCAACCAGTGCAATCATATAGCAAGGAATATGAAGATAAATGCAGTTAAATTTTTTATGTAAGCCTCTCCATTTTCTCCTTATTAGCTGCATATACTTCAGTTGTGAAACGTTTATTCAATTTGATGATGATGATGATTGTTTAAAATCATAAATATTTTTAGTATGATTTTTTTTTGGTGTGTACTTGGTAAACTTACCAAAATATTCACCCGGCAGCACAATGAAAGAAAGCAACATACAATATGTATCAATTTTCTCTGTTTATGACAATTATCAGACAGCAGGGATTCGATAAATTTACACTACCTACATAGAGATGCTTGTAATGATCTCTATTATTATCATGCTACTAATTCTATTGATTATTTAATTGTGCTATGATGTTGTTGAATATTTTAATGTTTTTATAATGTTATTCCTGTTTTAAAGTTTAGGTGTCTATCAATTGTTAAATATATGCTTTGATAAAGTGAAACATGCGCTTATCAAACAAAATCATCTGCACTTTGTACTATGATTTTGCTTTTGTCAGCCGTGATTTATGAGAGAACTAGAATAACATATACACATATATTCCAACATACACCAAATAAAAACACTAAACACATTATTTCTTAAAAAGAAAAATATAAAAAACAAATAACGATATGAGTATGATAAGGACAATTTCCAAGAATCGTCGAAGAGAAAAAGAAACATACAACAATCCAAAAAAGATAATATGAAAATCAATGATGAAATATCCTATGGATTATGGAAACTATAAAATACTCATTTGGATCATCAAACCAAAAGCTTTAAGAATACACAGGAGT
This sequence comes from Phalaenopsis aphrodite, assembly GCA_003013225.1. Classification (NCBI taxonomy): domain Eukaryota; kingdom Viridiplantae; phylum Streptophyta; class Magnoliopsida; order Asparagales; family Orchidaceae; genus Phalaenopsis; species Phalaenopsis aphrodite. The sequence goes on along the minus strand of NEWO01000251.1, from coordinate 315,677 downwards.
CACGATGGTGGAATGCAAGCCTGAGAAATTCAAAACACAATAACATTTGCAAATAAACAAGGAGGGTGGGGAGCTAAAGTGACAATTTCCTGAGGAAGTAAGAGAAGTATTTGTAAAGCAGAGAAGCACCTAAATGGAAGTTAACAACCAAACGGAGAGTTCATCCATAATCCTTGGAGCAAACAATAATGAGATAGAAGAGGTGGGATCCATCAGAAAACCAATGACGAAGGAGGACAAAAAATTGGAGAAAGATCCTAGTCAAAGCTAGAGCCAAAGAAATAAAACAAGTATGATTATAAATGTGAAAGAAAGAGTAAATAAATGGTTGGCAAGAATACAATAGAAGATGTTTAAAAAAAGGACCACCCTATGTGCCAGTGGAATTGAAAGCAAAAGCCTAACCAAAGCACAAGTACAAGAAAAGCGAGATATTGACGCCATGAGGAGTTGGCTTCAAAAAGTGGAAACACAAACAAGCTTGTGACTTGCAACACGGAAGCAATGGGATCAACAACAAAAAAGAAATTCTTGTGAAGAACACAACGCAAGGGAAGTGCGTGAGTATGAGCCCAATCAAGATAAAGGCAACAATGCAAAATAAGTATGGATATGCATTCTATTGAACATTATCACAATATTGTTTTCCAACAACCTAAAAACTAGGATCTCACCAACTAAAATCATCGTAATACTCCAATTGTTTCAGAGATGTTCAATAGCATTTTTCCCATTGATACTTAACAAATAATCTAACTTTTCAAGAACCTACAATTATCAATTTATTTGCTTGTAAAAGAGGATTTGCAATAAGCTTTCAAAAGCAAAGATAAACATTACCATCACCGCAACCACCACCTCCCTTGGCTTCATCCCAACTATTGAGGGTGAGTTTTGTGAATCATCATTTTCCATTCATTCCTACTAAGAGATGCCTCGGATACTAACCTTAAACAGCATAATCTAAAATTAGCACGATCAATTACATATGGAAATAATACATTTTCTTTTATCTTCTTCAACCTACCCGTTATTTCAGTGGGTTGATATAACAATAGCTGTCATAAATTACAACAGTTAAGGGTTTATCATACAAGTTACTCTATTGAATCTAGTGTATTAAGAATGACATCTATAACTTTACTCGTCCTTAATTTTAAAATTATCAAGATTTGCAACAGGGGCTTTGGAGATTGTTTTAATTAACACGTTCATTAAGATTATTTACTAATTAGCTACTTGTATAAAAGCTAATTTAATTTATAATTAGGCCAACACAAACTTTTGCTAGATTGCTAAGCTTCATGTTTCCCTTTGGCTCATTATCAAATTACTGCTTCAAATAGTCAGATTGCCTGGCAATCAAGATAGAATCTGCAATGACTTTCTGAAGAAAATAAACCTACACTTTGGAGTTCCAAAAGCCTAAAACTTTTTTTCCCTATAATTTTTTTCTCTTGCAAACATGCTCCTGACTACGACTTCTAGGTTAAGAGATCATTAGAATCCCTCACTCCCCTTGATTAAAAATACCTAAAGCAGAGAGATCTAAAGTTGCATAACAGCTTGAAAAACACACATGACTAAACTTAAATGCAAACAGCAGATAACTTTTCTCTCATCCAAACAACTCAGTCAGCTAACCAAAACTTCTAATACTAATAGAAAAAATAAGTGAAGAACTCAGTAGCCTCATTCCTAGCTAAGTCATAACACATAATTAAAGCGAAAAACAAAGAAGAGAAAAAAGTGTTCAACCGATGCATCACCTGAGAGGAGAAACCCTTGCAAAAACATAATAAATCCATATATGCTCTCAATCCCAGTTCCTCCCCTTACAAATCGCCCTCATATACAATGTCTTCCAGCAACAAAAGTCGATTTTGAGCAAAATCCAGCTTGAAACATCACCACTTGCTGCCTGAAAATAACACCTCCGATCATCGCAATGAAGAGTGACGTCCCAAAATTATTAAAAAAATCAAACGGTAATTCCCCTCCCCCTTACCTATCAGTCAGACTTATCGCTTCGTGGAAGAAGTCTCCAACAAAATAGAGAAAGCAATCTCCTTTCTCCCAAAAAATTAAAAAAAAAAAAAAACCATTCGATCTCCTGCTTTCTTTTCTTCCCCGTTCTCCTCCTCTTCAGTACCGGAGATTGGAATTGCGTTCAATCTTCCCGAATCGAAGCAAAACGTGAAGAATGAGAAGCTGACAAAATCGGGTGTAACCGTTTCAGCGCGCGTATTAGGGAGGGAGAATGCACTCAAATAAATTAGGGGGAGGGAATAAAAAAAAATAAAAAAATAAATAAAAATAACATACAGACCACCCAAGACATTGATATTTACAAATTCAAAATCATCTTTCACCTATTTTTCAAAAAAACCCCCATTTTTTATTAAATTTGCAATGATTTTATCGTGACATATCAGTTTCAATACATTCGTTCTCCAGACATGCAATTGTGTGCACGATATGGATGGCATCCATATCGTCAACTGCAAGCTTAATTATCTTAACGTAATGAAAGAACATAAAACTGCAAGTATATTAAATAGGACTATATTATGGCATATCAATCATAACATAAATTAATACATATTTGACATAGATAGATATTTACAAATTACATAAATATGTTACTTTTAGGGTGGAAGATTACAAATTATTGTGCTGGTCAACGACATATTAAATGAATCATCTATCGTTGACCGAATGAAGCCGCAAATCAATGGTAACTACAGCTGCACGCGACACCAATTAGAAGATGGCCATAAATTCAAATTTAAACAATAGAAAATAATTTATTGAGTGATGGGCATTTCATCAATTACTAGAAGATGGAAGGAATTGGAACGTTGTTTTTTCTAATTCAGATATCTTGATATTCTTCCTTCCAGCCAATGTGATATATATTTGACCGAATTTATAAATTATTCTGTTGAATGTAGTTGACTTTCTGAGGGCACCGAGGTGTTTTATGTAATTATTGGTTTTTCATTTCTTTTTGTATGATAGTATTTTACTATCTCTATGAGAAATTATAGTAATAAATAAATAAATCATTGTAAAAAGAGTAAAGTGTCAAAATAGTTACTATATGCAAGGGGTTATTTTACCCCCATGATTATTAGAAGTGTCAAAATAATCTCCAATTATTGTAAAATAGAACGTTAATAGTCCTCTGTTTGGGACAATTTTAGCCCCAACTTCAAGAGTCTGATGACTATTATTATACTTCTATAAATTTTAGAACTATAAACGACACAGAGTAAATAATCAGAGACTATTTCGATGTTTTACTCGTTCTAACGAACAGAAAAACAATTTATAAGTGCATTAGGTAGGTTTTTTTAAAATATACCATATAAAAATAAATTCCATCATTAAATGTGATATTTCAGCATAAAATATGAGTCAAGTGTTAATTTGAATACATTCACAAAAAGAGTTATGAATATGCATTACTCCAATTATCATTCAAGTTTAAGAAAAATATTATACACCTCCATCGATTTATTTTGAGCTTGAAGAACTCCCTTGAGAGAATGAGAGACATGTACACTATTATTTGTTAAAAGGCAATAATATTTCAATATATTTCATCAAATACTAAGAGATTGAATGAGAAATGTAATCAAATAGAAAACTCAAAAATTTTTCATAGGTTGGATGGACAAATAGAAAACTTTTCTTGAAAAGTATTATAATGTTTTGGTATAGGAAACATTTTTTTTATGAATAATTAAATTATATATATATATGCTTTATTACCTTTTAAAATCTCATAATTATGAATTATTATGATTATTATTATTTTAATTTAATTTTATAATCTAAATATCTTAAATTATAAATGATCTTATTATGTATTCTACACTAAGACGCATCTTATAGGTTACCCATCCTCCTAGTTACCTGATGAAATGTCTCACCATCTTCATCATTGTTAACATGAATATCCTGAAATAAACAAATAAATAAAATGAAAATATCACATAAAATTTATACTAAGCTAAATAATAATTCAAATATGCTCATAGAATCAGTAACAACTTGGTTCTACCATAGAAGAGATTGAAAAAAATTTAAGAACACTTGATTGTTTTCATATAGAAGCTTTTCCATACTTCATAACAACACCACACAGGCCACATAAGAACAATATTACAAAAAGAAGAAGAAGAAGAAGAAGAAGAAGAAGAAGAAGAAGAAGAAGAAGAAGTTAGCTTAAAAGAGTAAACCATAAATAAATAAATAAATAAACACACCAAGCAATAGCAAATAGTAAATACATATGTAGAGAGAAAACATCAATAGTTGTACAATTTGTTTAAAGCAAGTACACTGGACCCTTGTTTGGTATTCTGCTGTCTTTAAAATTATGATTTGAATGAAATAAATGATGTATTAATCATTGCTCCCAATCAATATACTCAATAACACCTAATTTTGACAGAGACATCATTAGGAAGACTAACTCTCTAAGTTCTACTTACAATTAAAAGGTTCGTAGCTCTGTAAAAAATGTAACAATTTTGTAAAATAGAATTACCTGGCAGAAAGAATAATCAGTGGGTATTGCACTCATTTAGGCCTTGTTCGGAAGGGGGAGGCACTCCAAACACCCAATCAAGCACATTGAGGTACTTGGATCTAAACACTTCTCTCTCCTTAGCATAGCAATGCATTATGATGGCCGTCGCCAAGCTGAAGACAACCACATCAGCTCTCTTCAATCTGGAAGCTTGGGGAAGAAGGCCGGCATCTGCCGCACAGCTGAAGAAGCTCTCGATGGCTCGCGCAAAGCAGTACAATGATATCTCTATTCTCCGGCTCTTCTTCTCAATCGCCAGTGCCAAACCAGTCAAAAACTGTAAATGGAGTGACTGTGTATGATTAGAGGAAATAAATTCATGCTTGGAGTATAAACTGAGTGGATTAATGAGCCAGAAACTTTACAGTTCCTGCTGCAACCAATGGAATGTTGCATCTGTCAAAAGTTCTGAAGAGCAAGCAAGTCCAACCCCTGTGAGATGAACACAAATGTAAATTAATTGTCTTAAAAAGGGAATTGACAACTAGCTGAAGGCAAGTTTTGTCTCCGGTGTTAAATTTAGTTTATTGGTTGTTGTTTAAAAGATGGTCCAGCACCATGGCTACATAGAAATGAAATTGATGTTTTAGATATGGTCCTCATCATAGCGGTGATGCTCAAATCTGTTTTGTTTGTATGACAAAATATGAAGGGTGATGTTTTAGAAAAAACTAGAAATTCTTTGGAAAGTACCCCCCAAAAAGAAAAAAAAAACATGGACTGAATGTTCAGTTCTGGTGGATTCTAGAGAGAGAGGTCTGTGAAACTACAAGCCTCTGATCCTGGGATTCCTGATTACAAAACCCGCAAGAACACAAACAGATTTTGCAGAAAATTTGTTCCCTCCTAAAACCAGAAATATGGAAAAAAATTCCGGAGCAAGAGAAATGAAATAAAATTGAAAGAAAAAGAATGGCAGAACACCACTCCAGAATACAGAAAACTAAATCCCGTGTGAAGAAACGGGCAGGGTACAAGTTCAGACTTAAAAGACTCTCTCTCTCTAACAAAAGATAGGCCAACCCTCTAAACCCAAGGCCCTAAACAGACCGTTGCCGATAAAAAAGAAATAATTACAAGTATGACACTCCCAACCCACACAACAATAAAAAAACAGATACGGCGTCATTCTCCCGGGAATGGAGAAACTTCTTCTTTAAGTTCGACATCTGAATCAGCTTCATAATGAGGAGATAAATCTGCAACATTGAATTACATGGCAGGCAATGCAGCCAAAAGTTTGAACACTTGAGATGAGCAGCCGGTTGTGGAGAGCGACTGGCAAAGTATTTCTAAGGTTGGCTTACCTTAGAGATGATACCATGTTATGGAGAAAGATTTTTATTGTGTACTGTTGACTGGTTATAAATTCCCATACATAGGCAATGAGGGAAATCATAAAAGGAAGAAAACAAAGAAGAAAATATTCTCAATTATTATGAGGTTATGTTAACAGCAAATCACCTTTCTAAAGTGGCAATTCCTGCAAGAACAATATTTATTTGAAAAGTTCTACCCTACCGTTTTTGTAAGAGACGTGAAAATAAATATATTTTACCGCAGGGTAAGAGCACACTTAGCATGCATACCATGAACATGCTGCCTAATTTATAAAGGGGAAATTAATAATCCATCAATCGATGAACTAAAATAAGGTGGTATGAGATAGAATAAAAGAAAGGCACTAAACAGCAAAACTGTTTCTTTTAAACAATTCAGAAATAAATAAAGCATCAAAACTAACCAGGCTGATGTACAGTATACAGAGAGAAACAAGCTAGATTTCGCAGTGCCAATAAGGCTCCTTGCGAGAATGGTGTAGGGCCTGTGAAGTATCAACATAGTTGTGAGAGACAATGTTTTGGTAAAAGTCAAGCTCAACTTCAAAACAATGGCAAAAATTATTAAAAAAAAAAAAAGGAAAGCAATGGTAGACAAATTAAAATACAAAGTTATTGAAGAGTCTTATTGGTAGTGATATGACGCACAAAATAATCATTGTTCGCTGAGGAAAGAAGTTGCTTCCCAAGTGCATTCTCCATAATCTTGAATTTATGTACGTAATACAACGTGGCAGGATTCCAGTTGTGTTTATAGTATTCAAAGTTGTAGAGTCACAAAATTTTCAAAACCAATGCACTACCAAGCAACGCTTTTAAAAACATATTGCGAATTCACAGCATAGACAGAAGCTGATGTGACAAAATCCTACTTTTGCCATTGTGTTTGTAGCTCCATCTTTTTGCAAATGGTGTTGTTGCAGATAGCTTCTACTCTAATTTTTCCAATCTAAATTAGATCTCCATGTATACTTGCTCCTCAAGCTCCCCATTAAAAAAGCATTCTAATTAATGTCAAAATGATGTAGAAGCCAATCCTATTTTTTCACAAGAGCCGAAAACTGGAGTTGTCTTAAGTTTAGCAACTGGAGAACAATTTTCTTGATATTCGTTATTATGATTAAGTGTACCCTTTAACAACAAGTCAAGCATTTAATATATCCATATATCAATTTTACATTTAACCATAAAGATCCATTTGTATTCAACTAATTGTTTTCTTAATGGAAGTTCATAAACTTCCTATGAATTATTCGTTTCTAAAGCTTGAATTTTTTCAACAAGATATTTCTTTAACTTGGGAATTTTAAGAGTTTCATGAATATTATTTGAACTCTATATTTATCAAGAAAATTGACAAAAGAGTAGAATCAAGATGGAAGCCTTTCTTTATAGCAACAAAATAGCAGAGATGATTATCATCATTTATAGATTTATTCAATCCTATTTGTGCTTCATAGTCTTAGAACCGAGATTGAGTTCATGTGTGCATGTGATTTGTGCGCTTATTTGATTTGGGGAGAATCCGATAACAACACCTTGATAAATTTAGTCTATTTTACTTGGTGGTTCAAAAATATGAATGAAGATTGAACAACCCCAAATTTTTTGAGCAAGAGAAGAAATGATTTTAATATTGGGAAATGAATAAAAGAGGGTTTGAACATGGGTTTGAAATTCAAGCACTCTTAAGGATATTCAATGTACGAGATATAAAGTTGTTAAGAAAACTTCCCAAAAATACTTAGAAATATTTGTGAAGAATTTAAATGATCTGGCCACTTCTAAGACGTGTATATTTTTCTTTTTAGTAATCCAATTATGTCAAAGATGTCAAAGGGTGTTAACATAAAAACTTTGGTGGATAATTCTTTGTTGTAGGATAAATTTTTCTAGGCCCATTTTAAAGCATTCTTTCGCATTGTCGATTTTCAAGACTTAGATTTTAGATACAAATTGAGTGTGAAATATGGTGTTCAAATGTTTAAAAACTTATACAACTTTAGATTTTTCCTTCATTTAAAAAAAATCAAATGAGGTGAGTATGAACATCAATGAAGAAAAAAAAACCAATCTAACTCTAAAGACATTTTTTACTCTAAATGATTCCCATTCAAAACTAGACTAAAATTAATGATTGGAAAAACTTCTAGGTTCGATTGGGATAGGAATTACAACTATGTTTATGCAAATGACAAAATTTTATATTGAGAGACTTTTTTGTTAGTGAATAGAGAAGAGATTAAGTTATCAAAATAATTAATGTTTGGGTTTTCCAGGCGATGATGTAAAAGTCAATCATGGATTCAATATTAAAATTTTGTTTTTAAGCTGAAGGTTCTTATGGATACACAACCTTTTCTTTGAGTCTGTTCTTCATGGAATAATTTATAAAGGATAGTCTTGAACAAATCTTTATGCTGCAAATCATCTTCCCCGAGTTTAAGTTTTAAACGTTACACAGATTAAATATGAAATTAACAACACATTTTCTGCCTTGATTGAGTTTGTTAATTGATCACAAGTTGTCATCTAGGTTATGCACTAGAAGCGTAAAGTCCTGTCAATTTTTTTGAAATATATGACAATCTACTCCAACCAATTTTGATCAATCTAAATGATAATGGAGTTAACCCAAATCACATTACCAAAAGCAAATATGATTACTGAAAGAAAATAAGCGGTTACAATCAAACACACTTGAAAGAAAAATTACAACAAACACGACATAAATTCACACTAGGGCACAATCCATAGGCGGTCGAGGTTGGATAGGTGGTTAGGGAGTGGAGGTAGGTGGCTGAAATAGGTTGTAGGTGGTTTGGACAGCAAAATGAGAGTCTGGAATCACATTGGCAGCGAAGCGGAGGGCCGGGATAGCAAGGGAAGCAAGTGGGGGTGGCAAGCGGAGCAACGAGGCACGGTCAAAAAGGCTAAAACGGCCAGGGGACAACAAGAAAACAACATTTTTGTTGTTCTCCAAATGATGACAGTGAAAGGGCGAAGCGGGGGATTGCAGAACAACAAAGTGTGGTTGTCCGGGGCGATAGCAGCAAGCAAGGACTGCAACGAAGGAGGATGGTCGGGAGCGTGGTGGGGGGAGGATTCTAAAAGAGATAGGGAAGATAATCACTACCTAGGAAGAGAGATACAACGGATGCACCACCCAATCCCTTTCATACAACTCTCGAAGAGAGAAGATCAGACGTCGTCAGTTGTTCTAAACAAAACACGAGAAAAACTGCAAATCTCAAACAAATAAACCACATAAATAAGCTATAAATACTTAGGTTCGAACCCCCCCATGGAAAGGAGGCACCAAACCAAAGTTGAAGAACTGGCCCATCCGTCCTTACAGGTTTGGACGGTAGAATCGCGGGATAGAACTCCTGCGACTCTTTGCGCCAAGACACTGTAGCATAACTTGTGGAAAAGAAGGGTGTGGGGGATGGACAATAGCTCTGACATCACTAAAGATCATAACTTTTATGGCAGAACTATAATGGTAGAAAATATTTTTGTCTTATATTATATAATCTAAAGCTCCTAAGTTTAATAAGTAATATATTTCTTATTTACAAAGAGGGCACCTAAGAAATTATCTTTATGAGAAATTAAAGTTGTTTCGGTGATGTTCAAAAATAAGCTTTCTAGAAAAATAATTAGTCATCTTTAGTTTGTTGTTTGTAGGATCGTTAACGATCCGATTTTGAGCCGAGCTGGGATAGGCTCAAATTGACTCATAAATTTCGATCCAAAATTTTGACTCATAGCTCGACTCGTTTCTTTCAATCCAATCTTGTTCCGAGCCAAAATTCAAACCAATTTTTGAGCAATTAACAATCTTCGAGCTAAATTCGTTAAATTCATAGCTCTAATATTAGTAGGACTGTTAACGATCCGATTTCAAGCCGAGCTAGGGCCGGCTCAAAAAACAATTTTGATCCAAAAGTTCGGCTCATTGCTCGACTCATTTATTTTGATCCGAGCCAAAATTTGAATAAATTTTCAAGCTATTAAAGATTTTCGAGCTGAATTCACAACCCTAGTCGTCTAAATGACTAAAACAATAAGTAGAGAGTAGTTATAATTTGCTTTTATAGCTCGTTATGTGTGAAAATTTTTAATTCGTTATTTCATCATGGATTTTCTAAGTTTCGGATCTGGGTTTCAATTTCGAAGATGATTTATAGCATTAGAGTTAATGGGTTCTTGGCCATTACTTTGTGCCAATGCCTTCATCATTTTTTAAGTAATTGCAACCATCTTCTTTCCAAGTAGATCTTTTACATAAGGTTTTTCATTTTTGTTAGGCAAAGGTAAGTATTGTTGAAAGACCTGTCGACAAAAATGACACCTAATTTGAAGGATCATTGACCTCACTGGAAGTAGAACCTTAATATCTATGATGTCATCTTTAAAATTAGAATCTAAACAGATGATAGCAAAAAACTAGAGACCATACAAATGAATTTCATTATATTATTTTGGGTCAAAGTAAGATGAGAAGCCATACACGAATAGGAAAAAGAATAACTATAAAAAGAAAAAAAAATCAAGAAATAATCTTATATTTCGGAACCAAGAATTAACTACACAACAAAAATTGAATGTTTTCATTCAAGGATTACTAGATTGCTATAGATGAGAAATTACTATCCACGGATTGTTAAATTGCTATAAATGAAAAAACAAAGGTCCAAGGATTGTTATTTTGTTGTAGATGAGTGCTGGCCATGGATTGTCATTTAATTCCTCACCACCTCTCTTCTTATTTAGTCTATCATTCAACTACATCAATTCTATTCTTAGTATAATACATCTTCCTTTCACCACTCAAACCAATTTAAATTACTTAAACCTAGAAATGTCCACTTAAAATTTAATCAACTCCTTTCTTTTAGAATTTCAGATAATGAGTTTTTTTATATCTTTCTTTCAATTAATACATAGCTAAAGTACATGAGGTCTGATTTTGATGGAGGCATACGGATTTAAAGAGAGATACAATAAAAGTATCCAAATTATCCTCTTTGTTCTCTCGAAAATAATGTTGATGGCCTTTTGATTGCCCCAAGAGAAGGCCCTTCATTGTCTATAATAGTATACATGTGCATATTCAATGTGTGAGTGAGTATCAAGATTATATTTAAAGTATCAACAAAGATATCATATAAACGAGATAAAACCTCTCCATATCAAATATGGATCTACAAAACCAGAATCCACAAAAGGTTTTTATATGTGCAAAAGCTGGAATATTAATCTTAGCACCTCTAGTTGCATGACTAAATAAATCTATTCCTGATACTCACAAGGTCCATTCGCTACAGTATGGGGTACCTTCAATGGAGAGGCTGTATAATATGTTGTTCACTCTCCATTATTCTAAATCTCTACAATCAAATTAAATGATTTAGTTTCTTAATGGTTGGTTTGTCTAGAAGACCATAATACAATAATTAACACATGACATGCAAGTAGCGGGGGACTTAGTGGAGGTATGGTCTAACAGAACTGGCCACAAGGTTCAGCAAGAGAAAGCTTTCGGTCCAGCAGGAGACTGAACCGGCCCCCTCCTCTCTTTTTTATAGGGCATGAATTATACCCCCCCCCCCCCCCTCTTTTTCTATTTTCCCGCCAATATATCTATTATAAATGTGTTTGTTATCTTAGAGGGTTTAGTTCGTCTTTTTTACTTAAAAATTCTATCCAGTTTGTCAACGACGATTGCTTTCCCTCTAGGGTTGTATCTGAAGGCGAGAAGATACTCCGGCTGTAACTCGTCCGAGGTGGTGACCGTCTTCGAGGGTCCGAGTGGTGCTCCGACTATAGCCCGATCCAACGAGGATATTTATCCATCTCTCCTTTGAGCTCACCCTTGCTGTCGCCGAACCATTCTAGCCTTCCAGATTTTGTCGCAAACCCCTTTTCCTCCTTTCAAACCCGCCGTAATCCCTCCCAAGCCATCTACACCCAGCTAGACATTCTTTTGTGGCGCCGATCTAGGGTTCCTAGAGTGGATAGATAAGTTCTAAGATAGGTTAAAAAGGCGTGAAGAGTGATCGCGGCGGCAATTCAAGCTAACCAGCTGGACAGTGCACTGGCTGGAAGATACACTGGATTTCTACTGTCAAACGGCATGTGGCAGCAAGTTCAAAGAAAAAGGAAAACCTTCAAACTTTCAGGAGAGATTACCACCTCTATCAATCAGGTTATAGACCTATCACCTAATATAAATCAAAAGATGCAATACTCCAGTAGATAAAACAGGAGAAAAAAGTCATCAAATAACATAGACCAAGCACAAAATTCCTCAAACAGGTTGCACATAATATACTTATACTAGTATCTACATTAAACCCTAATTAGAAGTCAAAATATGGAACATGGTCCATAAAACCCATAATAGTTAAAATAGCGGCAAAATTCCCGGACATATCCGTTTCGATCCCAAATCGCAGGATTCCCACGATGCTATGCCCTTGAATCATTTTGTCATCAGAAGTTCATGAAAAATCTCCAAAAATTGCATGATTGAAGCAAATTTAAAATTAAACTACAAACTTATAGAGCTGCAAGCCGACACAAGTTTCAACTATCATTTATTGGAAGATATCTCTGTTGACAAAAAAAGAAAGCAAAAGAAAGAGTAAATACCTTTTCACAAGGCCCTTCCGGTGAACTATTAATGCTGGAATTAAGTATACTGGAAGATAGACAGGCAACGCCCTTCCATATTCTTCAATAAGAAAAGATACAAAATGCCTAGTGCAGGACTGATCGCCATGAACAATCTGCATACAGATAGAAGTATTATTTTTCCAATTTACCCAAGTTGCATAAGAGACGAAGAAGCAATTATCTTTAGAAAACAAGAAACAAAGTGCAAACATTGTCATTTGGGACATTCAACTACCCAATGCATCATAATAACAAAAATACAACGAAAAAGCTAACAGAGAGAAAAAAATCAAATAAAAGATAGCACAAAGAATCAGATGCGGGTGGCTCTCACCGTTGGACTCCCAAGTCCCACGAGGGGCGCAGAGCCGAACCGAACGACACTATTTCGATTTACTTTTAATTTTTAGAAAGTTCCCTCCTCTTTTCTTCTTCCTTTCCAATCATTTCCAATATATGTGTTGTATTAGAATTTGGATTGGAGTTTTTTGTTCGTTTTGTATCGGGACAGCCATCAGCATATCTTATTTCCTTCGAAGGTTGTATCCTAGGGTTCCAAATAGTGCTTCAGTTGTATGTTGGTATCCAAGTGGTGCTAATCTTCCATATCCCCATCTGCATCCTCCACACATCGCTCCCAGCCGCCGCTATTGCTGCAGCTGCCCCAGAACAACAATCGTAACCTCGCTGCCACAACCCCGACAGCCGTCCTCTTGCTGTCTTGTAGTCCCCCGCATAGGGCTGCAAAAAAGCTCGTTGTTCGCGAACAGCTCATGTTCGGCTCGTTAAGTACCTCGTGTTCGGCTCGTTCGTTAAGTATACGAGCCGAACACAAACAAATTTTTAAAGCTCGAATTATAAACGAGCCGAACACGAACAACTCTTTGTTCGCTCGTGTTCGGCTCGTTTTAGCTCGAAATAAAAAAATATATATATAACTTTTTACATAACAATAAATATATTTATGTCTAAGTTTAAATCATAACACCTCATGTGGCAATGTGGTTAATGCCCTCTTTTGTATATATTTGATCCAGGTTCGAATCTCACACTTTACATATATTTTTCTCAATTTCAGTTTAACGAGCCAATTTCAAGCCGAACACGAACACACTGTTCACGAGCCCATTTCGAACACGAGCTATTTCGAACGAGCCGAACACGAGTCAAGCCTGAGCTCGCTCAAGCTCGGCTCGTTTACAGCCCTACCCTCGCATCCCCTATCGCTATCGCCATCGCCATCGCCATCGCCATCGCCATCGCCATCACTCCCCCTCTCTATCGCCACCCGGAGCAGCACCTATTTGTTGTTCACTTGCAGTTCCAACCATCCAACCGCCCATTTCTCTCATTCCAATTTGTTGTCATTGCCGCAACTCCTCCCCTTCGCTGCCATCCTCCTCCCTTTCACCGCAGCCTAGGACAGCCACTTCCCCGTTGTACAACCCTCTCTTTCTTACTGCCCCCGCCTAGGACAGCAATCACACTTGTCATTCCTGTAGCTTTCCACCTCACTCTCGTAGTTTCCCCACACCTTTGATGCTGCCCACGCCTTCTAGCCCTTCTCCCACCCTTTGCAAACTCTACAGAGGACCAAACCTTCGTCGATTACCTCCATCTCCCCGAGATCAACCATGATTTGAGTGTTTTCATCATCTTTGTTGCAATTTCTATTTTCATTTGTGAGATTGTATTTCCCTATTTTAAATTCAACAATAACGATTGATTTTCTTATTGTTGTTTGAGTTAAATCCGACATCATTTGGTATCAGAACCAATCTAAACCAAGTCCTATCCTAGGGTTTCTAGCATCCACCTAGACCAAAGCCCTATCTCCACCCAAAGTTTTTCTTTCCCACCCTACATCGCCCCTACACACCTCAATCCACCTATCTACACCCAAACCCTATAACAACTCAACGATACTAAGGAAAAGGCCCAGAGGAGGTCAAAAGATGAAGTGTTTGTTGAAGGATACAGAGATAAAGTGTCAGTCGGAGAATACAGTCAAGGGAGTGAAAGTGGACTTACCAGATTTCAAGTGGCTACAGATCCTTGAGTGACGTTCAGACCTTAGCATTGAAGGTGGAGAAACAACAGAAGCAGAGTAAATACCCACCGCCATTCAGACAGTCACCCACAACAGAAGACATCAATAGAAGTACACATAAGGCAATTGAGAATTCTGGTCAGGAAGATGATAGAGCTACTATTGAGAATTGAACCTTATTTGGGGTCATATTGGTAAAGAAGGAATATTGAAGAAATCTAGGAGTTTTATCTGTAAAATACTGTAATACCCTATTTAAGCCCATGTTATGAATGTACATAAGAGATTTTGAGAGAAATTTTTCAATTTGGTATCAAAGACCTAGCCGCTTGCTGCTCGACGTCTTTCTCGCAAAACAGTGGAGGTCCATTCGGTCTGGATCGAAGTACAGATACCTGGATCGACATCCCGAGACTCACAATTTTTCTCTTTGATCCTTCAAAGCAATCACGGTTAGAGCTAACAAAGCCATATGCAGAGAGACGGGAGCCGCTTCGGTGGTCTTTCGTACGCAGCGGTCCTGTAGTTGCCTTCTAAATGGGCTTTAGCGGCAAAAGAAGGCGTGGGAGGAACGTTTCCATGGACGGGTAAATGATGAATGTTGCTTTGGTGGCCAACGGTTAAATAGTTGAAGACGGCGCCAAATCTGACAGATCCATTAGAAGGTGACAGAAGGTTGATGCCAAGTTGCTGGCGGCAGCGTCGATCCTGCGCAAGGAAGAAGTCATCGGAGCAAGGATTCGTTTATGGAATTCCACTCAACAACAGGGAGACGAAGGACCAAAGCAGTTGCAATTTTGCGTGCAAGAAGAGGGATTGCGGCTTCATACGGGCTAAGAGCGGATCGAATGAACTTACAGGAAGGAAGTCGTGTGTGATCTGAGAGATCTCGACTTGGATTCTTGCGGTTGTGGATGTAGGGAAACATAGATAGCACAAAAGGATTAGAACTTATAGGAAGATAGATCCTGAAATTCTAAGGGTTTTGATCAGACTCATACAGGGAGCAAGGGTCTCGACGGGAACCACTATCTCGGCATATGCTCTAATACAAGTGAAGCAAGATCTCCCTCATGTGGATAAGAAACTTGATAGACCAACCATATCTCTGAGTTGGTCACATAAGATCGAGACTGCTCTAGTAGAGAAGATACTAGAAGGATATCTGATGAAAATCAAGCCAAAGAGTGACAATGTTGAGAGAGATGAGTGAATGGTCACACATGCCTTGTTTTACACATGACTACTCAACTCGATGTTTACATCGATTATCTCATTAGTAGATGACATTCGAAAGGTGAGCGAAATCCGGGCGAAGCTGAAACTCTATGCTGAAGTTGAAAATCATATGAGGGTGTTTCAGATTCAGTATGAGATGGAGACAGTGGTTCAGAGTGATAAACCGATTCAAGAGTAGTCCATAGAGCTGGAGCGATTCTGAGCAGATCTTGATCACTTCTCACTGATGTCGAGCTCTGACGATCCAAAGTGCAAGAAAGGAGAGATCTTCACACAAATGAGAACTATGTAATTTCTAGCCAATCTAAACCCGACCTTTAATCAGAGGAGATTTGTCCTCCTAGCTCAAGTGACTATCCCTTCACTAGTTGAGGCCATTGCTGCGATGAAACAGAAGGAGAATCGCATGAAGCTACACTCCGAGCCAAGTGGACTTCCGGGTGCACATCAACTTTAGCTGCCTTGAGCCCAGATATAATAGGTGTCTAGGGGCAAACTCGCAAGTGCAAAAACCGTGGTAAAGTTGGGCATCTAAGCAGAACCTGCCCTGGGCCACCCAAGGAGAGAGAGACAGGTGGATATCGGCAGGGTAGAGGTAAAAGTCGTGGACATGGTAGTGGTGGGCGGAAAATGAAAAAGGGGGCCACCGGGCAAATCTGATGGTAGCGGAGGTGGGAGAGACGTGCAGTTTTTACTAATGAGGATCATAAGTGTTTGAAGTTGTTGAAGAGGAAGCAGAAAAAAAAAAGATGGGGTTGCAGAGGCTTCCAACCAGTAGCCATTAAAGTGTAACATTGTCACTTACGCTCACTCTGACAAAGGAGCTTGTGATACACATGCTATTGCCTCTAATTCTTCCACAGGATCATCAGAATGGATAATAGATTCTAGTGCATCTCGACATGTGATAAGTCTTGCTAGAGAGTTTTCTTCATATACTCCCCTAGTAGAACCAGAGAGCATTCAGACTACTGACAATACAACACAGCCTATAGTTGATAAGAGTACGATGAATAGTACAATTTATATGACTTTGTCCAATATTTTGTATGCTCTTTTTCCAGTAAACCTTTTATTCATCTGTGTCTTTATTCTGCAACTAAAATGTGTTGTTTTTTTTTTTGTATTCCTAAGGTGATGTTACAAGTAAAATACATAGGTCAAACACTTCGGAATGGAACGTGGCAAGTGGACTCTGGTACAAGGACCGAGAGGGAATAGACTCAGCTTTGACATACATGATAGAGAGTCCTGGAGTACGAAAATCTGAGAGGAGTGTGAATAATGTGTTACAGCTACATAATAGAATAATAAAACCCTCTTGTTTTGGTTTATTGAGTCGATTGTATCATTCTTTGTATGAAAAGACAAGTAAATAAAATCTTGTTTGTGATGCTTGTAAGTATAATAAACTTACTAACATTTCTTATATCAGTTTTGAGAATAGAAGTTGTGTTTTTGACTTGATACATACTGATTTTCGGGGACCTTGTTCTACAAATTTAATGAATTGTTATCAATATTTTGTGATCTTTATTGATTGTTTTTCTCGTGTTAGTTGTTTATATTTGTTGAAAAATAAGGATGATGTGTTTGCTTGCTTTAAAGATTCATATAAAGCAATCTAGACTCGATATGATGCAGTAATAAAGGTATTGAGGTCTGATAATGAAACATAGTATACCAACAAAGTATTTGAGGAATACTTGTCAGGCCAAGGGATACAACATCAAACCACATGTCCATATGCACCGACACAAAATAGAGTAGTAGAGATAAATAAATACATCTTCTAGAGGTAGCTCAAAGCAAGAAGATTGCAATGAATATCCTAAAGCACTTATGAGGCAAGCAGTTTTGACAGCTGTTTAATTAATCAACAGGATGCCTTTGAGGGTATTGGATTGGAAGTTTCATTGTCACATATTGAAAAGAAATAACAACGGGATCCTCCCATTGAACGTGTTTGGATGTGTATATCTTGTGAAAGATAAATTATCAATAAGGAAGCTGAATTCGAGAACTGTGAAATATGTGTTTGTAAGTTATTCTGATATCAAGAAGGGGTATGTTTGCTGGAGCCCGATCGCTTGGAAGTGTCATTTAGTGAAGTTGAACTGTACTACACTCAATAGACCTCACCTTTTAGTGACTCGTCAGATACTGAATATATGAGACAAGGGAGGTAAATAACAATAGTGAGAGAGTGGTACAAGTGGGAGAGAATGTCTTGTCTTGTGATGTGAGATGAATCAGTTGAAAAACCAAAAAATGAGGAGAGTGAACTCGGAGAGTGAACCCAGAGGTGGTGGGATTCAAGCTGAAGATGAGCTAAGGGTGTATACATAAAGAAGGAAGCTAAATAAGAGAACGGTGCTTGCGGTGCTACTTGTGCCAGCTAATCTTTTGTCTCGGTCTTCCCCGACCCTTCATACACCTACATCATCCACCTACGACTAAGAACTCCTAGATGATATGTTTTCTCCTTCTCCTCCTAACCCCCCAACATTAAGAAGGACTTCTTTCAGCAATGTGGGACATCCTCTAGATTGTTTTGGGTGGTAATATTACATTGCTAACTTTTTTTTTTCATATTCTAACATATAACCTTTACAAAAGCATTCATTGTATTTAAAGAATGTCTCTATACCAAAGTGTTGACAGGTTGTTAAGGAAGATCCTAAATGGAAAACAACTATGCATGAAGAGCTTGGCTCTCGATAAAAACCGAACAAGGTCGATAGTGCCACTACCATTAAGAAAAATACAGTTGGGTGCAAGTGAATCTTGACAGTGAAGAAAACTCTAAAAGGGAAGGTGGAGCGGTAGAAGCACAACTGGTGGCGACAGGATACAGTCAAATATAAAGTATTGACTATAATGAAACCTTTGCACCAGTAGCAAAAATGAGCACAATGAAAACACTGATTTCTCTGGCAAAAAATTGGTGAGTGGAGATTACACCAACTTGATGTGAAGAATGCATTTATCTATCTTGAGTTCCTGAAAAAGTATATATGAATAAATCACAAGGACTCGGTACAATCTAGACAGTTGGCAAGATGTGTAGGCTTGGGAAATCGTTATATGGCTTGAAGCGGTCTTCTCAAGCCTGATTTGACAAGTTTAGAAAAACTATCATGGGCATGGGATATCAACAAATCAATGTTGACCATGCGAAGTTCTTTTGACAACAAAAATGTCACACCACTATACTTATTGTGTATGTTGATGACATCATTGTTGTTGGTGATGATGAGACAAAGATTGTCCAACTAAGGGTAGCATTGGGCAATGAATTTGAAGTGAAGAGTCTTGGATAGCTCATATATTTTCTTAGGATTAAAGTTACCCATAGACCTGAGGGGATGATCTTCTCTTATGTACTAGATCTCCTCACGAAAATAAGCATGTTAGGGTGCAAGCCCGCAGTCTCTCCAATAGACTAGAAAGCCAAGTTGAGTGTAGAGGCAGAAGAGTGGATTGCTCGTGAGAGGTACCAGAGATTGATAATCCATTTGATCTATCTGTGTCACCCTCGAACTGACATCTCTTTGCAATAAGTGTGGTGAGCCACTACATATATGATCCAACATATGGATGAACATACAAGATCCAAGGAAGGGCCATATGGATGCAGTGTATTAGATTTTGAGGTACCTGAAGAGTGCACCAGAGAAGGGGGAATTGATCTTCATGAAGAATGAGCATGTCGACAATGAGGGTTTTGGTGACGCTGATTGTTCGAGTTGTGCAGATGACAGAAGATCCACCTAAAAATATTGCATGTTCGTAGGGGGCAACTTGGTCCCTTGGAAGAGGAAGAAACAGTCTACAATAGCGAGGTCAACAAAAGAGACAGAGTACAGGGTCAAGGCCTTAAGAGTTGTTGAGATGATGTGGCTAAGAGCCTTGTTGAGTGAGTTCAAGGTGGACCAAGAAACTCAAATGAAGTTGTGGTGCAACAAGTTAGCAAATAGCATTGCCAACAACTCGGTGCAACACGATAGAACCAAACATGTGGAGATTGATAGATTCTTCATCAAGGAAAAACTGAATAATGAGCTACCAAAGCTAAGTTATTTAGCCACTGGAGAGCAAATAGCTGACTACCTCACTAAAGGACTTAATTCACTAGATTTGTCTAGGTTATATGACAAGTTGGGCTTAGTGGATATCTTTTGCCCATCTTGAGGGGGAGTGTTGAGAATTGGACCTTATATAGAGTCATATTAGTAAAAAGGGAATATTGAACAAGTCTAGGGGTTTAATTGTAAGATATTATAATGTCCTATTTAAACCCATGTTATGGATGTACAGAGGGATTTTGAGAGAAAATTGATAAACTCGGTCGGCTAAAGGAGTATCTGACAACTGTAAGGAAGCCCTAGCAAGTTGGACTGAGGATCTGGAGGGGCATTTAGTTGGCTGGAGGAAGAATCTGCGCCTTGAAGGATCCTCATGGAAGCCAGATCGAACAGCTAGCTGCTAGAGGAAGAAACAAGTCACTGCAGAGGGAGACCTAGCCGCTAGAGGAAGAACCTACGCCGGAACTGAGGATCTGGATCGAACGATCAGAGGAAGACTTAACTCTGGAACGAACGTCTGCCAGTCGACGACTAAGGGAGAGACCCAACAGCTAGGTTAGAACCAAGCTCTAATACCGTGATAACTTTGAGAATAAAATCAGGACAAATCTTGTTGATGCAAAGAGGGGCATAAATATCAATTATAGGATCTATTAGTCAGGAATGAAATAAAAACATGATACAAAAAAAAAGAAAAGGAATAATAAAAAAATCCAAGCTAATAATACATAATAAACAGGAATTAATAATGGCTAAAACTAGTGATTAATAAATATTCTAATAGCCCCCATGTTGGTAGAGAAGCTATTCCATGATTCAAAAAAAGACTTACATATTACAACAGATATTATTTAAAATTTGCAACAGACCTTCGTCTTGAAAATGAATTATTGCAAGAACAAAAAAATGAAAAACAATGAAAAATACATGAATATTGAATTGTTTGAAGTTAAAAAAGATGGCATTAATTACGCACTGAGCAAGGCACTTTCATGTTTGGGTCTAGTTTTAGATTAGAACCCATAGATTTGTAGTGTTTCTCTATCACATCCAAGTTCATAAATTGTGTGTTGGTTGCAAGTTCTTTAACACCCTGTAGAATAGGAGCAGCTTTTCCACCATGCTTATTAAGAAATGCTTTATATGATGGTGGGAGGCTTTCTTGGTTCAAAATGTAAGCAGACCTGCAGAACAATTGCACTAAAATGAGACTGCTTGCTTCTCTATGAAATAAAAAAAGCAGAATGAATAATGCTGAACACCAAATTAATAAGATGACAATTATCTGAGCATATAATTTTATATGAAGTGTGGCAGTTATCATATATTTTGAAAATCCCGTCAATGTATATGAATGGGCATGAAAAAAAATTATCATGACAGTGAAATGTGAAATAAAACAACACGAATGGTCACAAGTCGGGACACTGCTGGCGCTTAATCTTTAATAAGATATACATAAAACGTGTTTTCGTAAATAACCGAACTGTAGCTCTGATCCAAATTCTCATACACGAGGACTGGAACCTCGACTTCCTAGCATGAGATTAAGAAAAATGAAAGGGGAAAAAGTTTATGCCTGACAAGATCCAGTAGGTAAATATCGCCATCCAAAGTAGTTCAGAATAACCAACATATAAGCTTTATTTTAGCGAGAAGAGTGAACCCAAATCATTAGCGATTGAGAGAGAGAAATGAAGTGTCTTTACAGAAGCTGGAGTTGCAAAACTGAAAAGCTGCTACCCACATGCCCAAAGCAATGATAGACTTGTTTATGCTTGTGAAATTAAACTTAATCAAATCCTTATACACATTTCTTACCGGACTGCTACCTTCACAGAAAAGGGTTTTCTCCCTTCCAGGTAGGAGCCAGAGTTAGGCTGCTTTTAGCATCTACGTTGATGGTAAAAAAATTTCATCTTTCAACATGAATTAGGGCTGCAAATTAAA
Source organism: Phalaenopsis aphrodite (assembly GCA_003013225.1). Taxonomy (NCBI): domain Eukaryota; kingdom Viridiplantae; phylum Streptophyta; class Magnoliopsida; order Asparagales; family Orchidaceae; genus Phalaenopsis; species Phalaenopsis aphrodite. The sequence goes on along the minus strand of NEWO01000251.1, from coordinate 293,726 downwards.
TATTTGATCTTCAATTTGCTTTCTTAATTTTGAAAAGTTATATTTGAGATATTCTAATGACAATGACATGCTCTTGATATTACTGGTGGCACCTTGTGTTGCATACATTGTGAGTGTCCCTTTTGCATATCGTGAGAGCTTAGTTGACTTCATTTTGAGGTAACACATATCCTTCATAAATCTTAGTAAAAATCTTAAAATTGGTGTTTTCAAATTCTATACATCGTGTGTTCCAAGATTTATTAAGAAGGTCAGTCAAGTGTTGGAGTAGACTAGTTAATGGGCATCACCTAGTCAGCTTTGGTCCTTGGTCAGCTCCATAGTGTCTTCTGGGAGTACAACGACCAAGTTCTTACTAATAGATCAACTTCTTATTTCCACTCAGCTCAGCAATGGAATAAGTGAGTTTACATAAGATTTTTGTTTTATGCTAAGCCAATTGGGTTTTGACTAGTTCTCGTTTGTGCTCCTTCCAAAACTTCATACCATAGCATCTTAATCATGCTGAGGGTGCACTTAAGACACCATGCCCATCTTGATTGGTTGACCAAATTGCACACCGCTAATTCTAACCTGGTCAACTTAATGAAACTAGTTAAACGGTAACTTGTCTGTATTAAATTCCAGTTTGAAGTTGGTCGAAGAGTTAGCTCTTGGGGGACTGATTTTTAATATATTGCCAAAAGTAATCAGAGCAATCCATGCATGACTAGTTATACCATAATATTGGGTGAGTAGACCGTTACACTTTTCGATTGGAGAGTGCTTGGTCACGTAAGTATGTGATCTAGTGAAGCTGGTTGGCACAATTTTGTTATGAGATATCGTCATAAGTTGCCATGAGAATGAATCTAATCTCTTACATCAAGGACCATTTCTCATAATCTCCGTCATTTCACGCTTATCTTACTTTCATACGAAGTGGGAATTTTTTTAATGTTTAAACTATGGAATTTTACAACCACATCAACAACAACAACAAAGCCTTAATCCCACTACATGGGGTCGGCTACATGAATCCTTTCTCCATTGCGTCCTATTTAGTGTCATATTTTCATTTAGTTCTAGTAAATTAAGATCATTTTTACTACAATAAGCCCAAGTCTTCCTAGGTCTACCTCTGCCTTTCTTAACACAAATTGAATCTAAAACATCTACTCTCCTAATCAGATCATCAGATGGTCGACGTTTAATGTGACCAAACCATCTAAGACGACTTTCTCTAATTTTGTCCGTCACAGGAGCTCCACCAACCCTATCACGAATATATTCATTTCACATTTTGTCTCTAAGTGTAAAGCCACTCATCCACCTAATCATTCTCATCTCGGCAACACTTAACTTATTATTATGCATCTCTTTTAAAGGCCAACATTCAGCGCCACAGAGCATTGCAGGTTTCACCACCATCTTATAAAATTTTCCTTTCAGTCTAAGCGGTACTTTTCTATCACACAAAAGGCCCGAAGCATTCCTCCACTTCAACCAACCAACTTGAATTCTACTATTAACACCCCCATCTATATCACCATCGCTTTGAACAACAAACCCAAAATATTGAAATCGTTCACACCTTTTAATAATTTGATCACCCAAAGTCACACTTCTGTCACTAGAGCTACTACTACTAAAATTACATTCCATGTATTCAGTTTTAGTTCTACTTAAACGAAGGCATTTAGACTCCAATGTAGACCTCCATAATTCAAGTTTTTCCTAGGCTTTTTCTCTCGTTTTATCCACAAGAAGTATATCATCAGCAAAAAACATACACCAAGGTACATCCTCCTGTAGATGTCCAATAAGACCATCCATAACTAAAGCAAAAAGATATGAGCTTAAAGTCGATCCCTAATGTAATCCAACATAAATAGGAAAATATTTTGTCAATCATCCTTCAGTTTGAACACAAGTAACAGCTCTAGTATACATATCTTTAATGACTTGAATATAAGTCATATCAACACATTTCTTCTCGAGAACTCTTCAAAGGATATCTCTTGGAACCTTATCGTAAACTTTTTCTAAATCAATAAAAATCAAATGTAGATTCTCCTTATTATCTCTGAACTTCTCCATCAAACCTCTCAATAAATGTATAGCTTCCATAGTAGACCTGCCCGACATAAATCCAAATTGATTATGAGAAATCTTTGTGATGCGTCCTAACCTATGTTCAATTACCCCCTCCCATAACTTTAAAGTATAACACATCAACTTAATTTCTCTATAATTTGCACACTCTTGTGCATCCACTTTATTCTTAAAAATGGGAGCCAAAATACTCTTCCTCCACTCCTCAGACATCTTTTTAGTTTTTAAAATAATATTAAAGAGTTTAGTTAACCAAGAAACTCCCAAATCCCCCAAATATTTCCACACTTCAATTGGGATATCATCAGATCCTACAGACTTTTCACCCTTGGTTTTCTTTAAAGCCTCCTCAACTTCCTTTTTACTAATGCAACAGTAAAAATGAAGCGTTTTATTATCATTCACGATATTAAGATCACTAAGATCGAAAAATATTATAACAAATTATGGAATTTTACAACCAATTATTGAAAATATTATAAGAGCAAGCAGTTAAAGAGGACATTCAGCACGGAAAAAAATACCAAAATAAATTTGATCAAGATAACTTAAAAGCTAAGAGATTAATATCTAAGCATGAGGAAAAAAAAATCCCAAATTTAGATCTTGGCAAATCCAAAATGCCAAAGTCATCAACAGAGTTATTGTGCCTAAATCTAGGTGAGAAAAAAAAAAACAAATTGCAAATTTGCGCCTCCCCAGGAAGCACAAGCTTAAAAAATTTATCCACTAAATCAGTCAAACTTTTGATTGAATCTTGAGACTGAAATTAGCTAGAGTCATCAAAAACCTCCAAATTAAAACAAGGGATAGTTACATACAAACCACCCAAAACATTGATATTTACAAATTAAGCACCCAAATGATTTTTTTGAACTACAGAACTGATGTATTTACGCGTGTCACAATCAAACTATTGATAATTTGATAAAAATGAAAAACAAGGGTTGGGATTTTACCATGAATTTTGATATTTAAGTGTGAATTTGAAAAATGGATGAAAGAGAGTGGTTGATTTGTAAATAGCATGTTTTGTGTGGTCTCTATGTAATTGCCCCTTAAAACATTCATTGTCATGGCTGGGTAAGGAACTGAATTTAAAAAAAAAGAAATTTAAAGAGTACCCAGAGCTTGAGAGCACCCTACAAGGACCAAGTCAAAGGGAGCATCTTCCAAGAAGTTGTCACGCTCCAATTGATCATAAGAATTAACCACACAAATGTCTTGTGAGCTTGAATTAATGATCAAGCGAGCAATCCCTAATAGAAGGGCCTATAGAAGAAGATTTTCTCAATTTTAGACATGCATAAAAAGCAATCAACAAAAACATGACCAAAGATTTTGCACAGCTAGCAATATAAGAGCAAACCCATACATTCGAATTTTACCCAATAACAATGTGTGAATAGCCAGTTCATATACCCTTGACAAAGGAGCTAAAATGTCTATCTCAACAATAGCACAAACCACTGATGTATTGTGAGCCTGAATTAATGATTATAAGATTAACCACAAAAATGTCTTGTGACCCTGTATTAATGATCAAGTGAGCAATCCCTATTAGACGGGCCTATAGAAGAAAATTTTCTCAATTTTAGACATGCATTAAAGCAATCAATATAAACATGGCCAAAGATTTTGCATAACTAACAATATGAGAGCAAACCCATACAATCAATTTTTTTTGCCAATAACAATGTGTGAATAGCCAATTCATATACCTAAACAAAGAAGAAAAAATGTCTATCTTAATAAGAACCCAAGGCACTGAGGTTCAAGAGAGTTTGGTGGTAACGACATTCACTTGAATTGATTTCATCAAAATTAATTCTAAAGAGTATAGCATAGATCGACTGATCTAGTAGTAGATACAAAGGTGGGGGAGTATAACCCAAATTGAAAGTAATAGGAGGCTTCTTAGAACTATCAAATTAAGGAGACCGTTTTAGTATATGCATCAATAAACCATTCATATAATATGAGTGCCAAGAGAAAAATTTTATATATCTGATTGCAATACATTTTGATAAGTGCGTCATGATAGTCAATATGTCCAATAGAGAAATCACCAGATAAATGAAGAATATTCAAGAAGGAATAGATTACCTCCAAATTGAGATGGCCAAATCTAAATTTTCTAGCTAAGGAACAGATAAAATAGGCCACCGCAAAAGAAATTTCTACCTTATTAAAACAAAAAGTTGGTTTATAGTAAAATTTAAAGTGTTACTTGTGTCTCAAAGAGCTCATGATATGTTGAGAAAATAAAAGAAAACGAAGGGGAATCCTTTTGAGAACCCTTATCTCAAATAAAATCAACAAAAGAAAATGGAAGTGCTATCATGAGATTAGAGAAATAAAATCCAAAAGATTTCAAAAGTAATAGACGAACTATCAAAAAATTTTATACGCGTGACCTCCAATAGAAAAACAGGTCCAGAGAGGACCGGTCTGGAACGGCCAACCCACGCCAAACCAGTTGGCGGCCGGTTTAAGCCAATCGGTCTAGGATTGGGATACAAGAAGCGATCCCAACGCCCAGGCGGGCATTAAGCGACCTCCGCTCACGTATAGAATAAAGGAAATTTGGGGGAATTTTTTTTGAAAAGGATCTAGAAGAGTATTTAGGAGGAGGGGGCTAGGGTTAGTGGCGCGGGGCTATAGTGAATTGGCCGGTCCTCAAAGGGAGTGGGCTTGTCGCTCCTCCATTTCTCTTCTCTCCCATTCCCCTCTTTCCTTCTTAGCACCTTCCTAATATGTCTTTCAAAATCAGGATTTCTGAATATTTTATTCTGCTTTCCTAAATCTAAATTTCCATTATAATCCATTTTCCTAAAATCTGAAATCCAGATTATATTCTCCTTTCTTATTTTAAATACTTTCCTAAAATCTAAAAAACTGCTTATATTTTATTCTCCTTTCTTATTTTCATTGCTTAAAATAAGTCTAGCCTCATTATAAATAGAGAATGATGTGCTTGGAGTAAGGGGTATAAGGTCTTGTTTTTATATCTGAATTCAGGTTTTAGCCTTGGTATTTTCCCTTCAAGGGTTGTATCTGACATTGAGGTAATGCTCCGGCAATCTCTCGCCTGAGATGGTGATCGTCTTCAAGGGTTCAGTAGTGCTCCAGATGTAGCTCAACTCCGACGAGGCATTATCTTACCATATTTTCGTTTCCTTGCTGTCATTTCAAAATCCAATCATCGCAGCTCCCTCTTCCACTGCTGCCAACCATTTTCCTGCTCCCGTTTCAGGAATTTCCTACTTCTCACAGCAGCCCCCACCTCTCTGGCCTTCACCACAGTCGTCGATCCAACCTCCAATGACATTTTTGCTTCTCTCCAGCTGTTGTTCGACGTCATTACTATCACAAACTTGTTGTCCTACTTCTTCCACAGCAACCTCACCTCTTCAGCCTTCACCACAGTTGTCAATTCTGCCTCATCAGGCTCCCTCCTCATCAAGCGTGTTGAGTCTTATTTGTTGAGTCATTAATTACAATCCTTTATTTTGTGCTTTTGCTCTGTGTGTTGTCTTTCATTATTTCGAGTTTTCATTGTAACACTATTTTAAGTCAGTAGTAAAATTTTGTCTTGCGTCATAGTTTAGGTTAACTCCGGTATCAGTTTGTCATTCAGGTTTTTTACTGCAGTTATTTTTCTTGTGGTGTTCCTAGCGGTGCACAGGGTTGTGGGAAGAACGATCTACCTCTCAAATAATATCTTGATTGTTTTCCTTTCTTTTTTGTAAGAGCAACCCTTGTTTGAGGTTTTTCACCTATTAGAGCAAAGATCTTGGAGGGATAGCAGCTAAGAAAGTGGATGTGCTAGGAGGAGAGGTAGGGCAAATTAAATCGGGAATGGAAGAAAGGTTCACCACCATGGAGAACCGGTTTGCATCCATAAAAACTTGAATGAATGATAGATTCGAGAGCATAGGAGAAATGAGTGAAATGCTGAGAAAGCTCATGGAGATGCAATTCAAGGCCATGTTGATCGCTCTAATAGCAAAACCTAACCAAGGGTAGATTAGGGAATCCTTGGCCAAGTCAAAAGGAAAGGAGATCGAATGAGAGAACAACAAAGAGAACAACATCTATCACCAAGAGCGTCCCCCTAGGAGTTCGAGACGGGGGTGGACAGAAAATTGGAGGGATAGTGAAAGAGGCACACGAAGGAGGAATGAGGGAACCAGGAGTTGGATATGACTATTAACCGAAGAAGGAAGTTTCACCCTAAACATATGGGAGGGAATTCCAGAGGACGAGGTTGTTGGGGTGGAGATGCAAAGGTCAAAAAAGTGAAGATGTCGATCTTTGAAGGAGAAGATGCACATGGATGGGTGTATTGAGTGGAGTGATAAACTGAGGAAGCGAAGCTCATGGCGACGAGATAATGTCTGGAAGGAAAGGCTCTGACGTGGTTTCAGTGGATAGATGCAAGGTATCCAATACACTCATGGAAGGAGTTTAAGGATTGCTATTTGGAGCATTTTCGAGACATTCAGAAAGGAGACTTACATGAGCAATTCTATGCTCCGAATCAAGAGAAAATGATCATGGAATATAAAAAGAAGTTTGAGTTCTTGTAAGGGAGGTTGAGGGGTATTTCTGCAGCAAAATTGTAAGGGAGCCTGCAGCCCGACATACGAGCAGCCATCTGAACCTTGAGATCGTGTGGATTGAGGGAAATGATAGAGCTTTCCCGGATGATGGAGGACAAGAAACAGGTGAAAAAGACCAGCAAAGGTGGCAACATAGAAGGATTCTACAAGAGTACCTTGACAACGACGACACTGAGGACCCAAACAATGTTATTTCAAAAAGAAACGCCGAAGGAGAAGATATGGGGACCCGTCTTGAGGGCAATTTCAAGCGCCTCACCAATGCAGAAGTGTAAGATAAAAGAGCAAAAGGTTTATGTTATCGTTGTGCGAGAAATATGCCCCAGACCACCGTTGTAAGGAACGCGTCCATCAGATCCTTTTAGTTCAGGAGGAGACAAACGGTGAGGAATCGAAGGAAGATGCGGTGGAGAAGGAGCATTAGCATTTGAACGTAACGAAGGTGTCCCTCAATTCAGTGGTGTGATTTACTCTGAATCACACCATGAAAGCGAGGGGACGGATCAGAGAACAGTCGATTGTATTGTTGGTGGATAGTGGGACCACACGTAACTTTATCTCAAATTAGGTCGTGGATCAGTTAAGGTTTGAGCTTGTGACTACAGGTAGCTTCAATGTCATGATAGTGACAGAAAAGATGGAAAGAAATCGGGGAATTTGCAAGGGGTTAGTTTTAACATTACATGACTTACAGGTGGTGGAGAACTTCTCTTAGATTTGGGCAGCACATATGTGACTTTACGAGATGAAGGTGAACTGGAAATCCACAATGATGGAGTTCCGAGTAGAGGGTTGGAAGGCGGTGCTGAGAGGAGATGCTAGTTTTATGCAAAACTATGGTTTTGCTCAAAATCATGGTCAAGGGCGATATGAGGAGCAGGGTAGGCTACTTGAAGTTGCAAAGCATTAAGGAGATTTCAAGACCCGGAGTTGGTAGGGTTTCTCGAAGGGGTCCAACAACTCCTACAACACTTTACGGATGCCTTTCAACAACCAAGTAGGTTTCCACCCTCGAGGGAGCACGAGCACGCTATAGCATTAAATGAGGGTGTTCCCCCTATTAGTGTTAGACCATATAGGTACCCTCGGATTCAGAATGATGATATAAAAAAGTTGATCCGAGAGATGCTCAAGGCCCAGGTTATCAGACCTAGTGTGAGCCCATTCTCCAATCCAGTCATGTTGGTGAAGAAAAAATATGATAGTTAGATATTCTATGTGGATTGTCGGGCTTTGAACAAGGAGTCAGTTTTGGATAAGTTTCATATTCCTGTGATTGATGAGTTGTTGGATGAGCTTTATGAGGCAGTGAATTCCTAAAAAAATATTCTTAAGTCGTGATAACACTAGATCAGAAAGAATCCAGCTAATGTGCACAAGACAACTTTCAGGATACATGGACATTATGAGTTCTTGGTGATGTCATTTGGCCTCATCAATGCCCCAACCACATTCCAGTCCCTCATGAATGGGATTTTTCAACCTTGCCTCTGGAAATTTGTCTTGATTTGCTTTGATGACATTCTAATCTACAGTCGTACAGAGACGGAACATGTGGAGTACTAGAGGACAGTTCTAGAGAAGTTGAGTGAGCACTAGTTGTACACCAATTTGAAGAGATGTTCATTTGCACAACTACAGGTGGAGTACCTTATGCATAAGGTGACCAGGGCAAGAGTAGTGGCAGATTCATTCAAGATTGAGGCTATGATGAACTAGCACTTAGCCAGGAGCTTGAAGAAGTTGAGGGGATTTGTAGGTCTCACCGAGTACTAGAAGGGGTACAACACGATAGCAAGGACACTGATAGAACAACTGAAGGAAGAAAATTTCAAGTGAGGGAAAGCAGCAACACATGACTTCGAACATCTGAAAAGAGTCATGATCAATGTACCCAAATTAGCACTTCCAGATTTCAGTAAACTAGTTGTGGTAGAGAAATATGCATCAGGATACTGATTGAGAGAAATATTCATGCAGGACCAGCAGTCGATTGCTTACTTCAATCAAATGTCACAACTAGGATGAGGCTCAAGTCAAGATATGAGCGAAGTTGATGGCTAATGTCTTGGCCATTTAGAAGTGGCGCCCTACCTTTTGGGATGACACTTTATTGTTATGACAGATCATATGGGCTTGAAGTATTTGTTGGAGCAAAACATGGTGACTAAGGAGCATCAGAGGTGGCTTTTCAAGTTGTTGGGATATGATTTCGGAATCTGGTATTAGCCAGGATTGGAAAATAAAATCGCAGATGCCCTGTCGAAGAAAGTAGAGTAGCCCCGGCTGACGGCCTTATCGGTGCCCTTGGTGCTTGATTGGGAAGCACTAAGACGAGGAGTGATCTAGATGAAGGATTGAGGAAGATGCGGGCAAAGTACCTAAAAGATGCAAACAGTCATCTAGGATATGCCTTGAGGAGACAAAAGCTACTCTATCATAGGGGGTTCGTGTTACCAAAAGCATCAGAGTACATCCTCAGGCTATTGCAGGAGTTTTACAACAACGCAATTGGGGGCATTCTTGGGTGCAAAAAACATACAGTTGTCTTTCGACAGAGCTTTACTGGGTGGGGATGCACAACAATGCAGAAAACATGGTGGCACAGTGCGATGTGTGCCAGCGAAGCAAATATCTAACCATGACGCCAAGAGGGTTACTACAACCATTAGCCTTGTTGGAGAAGGTTTGGGAAGAAATGACCATGGATTTCATAGAGGGGCTGCCCCGATCAAAGGAGTTTACAGTGATTCTGGTGGTTGTGGATCGTTTCATCCCGTATGTTCATTTCATCCCATTACGATACCCCTACACAGCGGTATCAGTGGCGACAGTGTTCATACGAAAAGTGGTTCGCTTGCACGGAATACCATAATTGATTATATCAGATAGGGACAAGGTGTTCTTCACCCACTTTTGGAAGGAGCAGTTTAGGTTATAGAGGGCAGCTCTTAAGAGGAGCACCACATATCACCCCTAGACCGATGACCAAATGGACGTGGTCAACGAGAGTATGGGGAGACATATCTACGTTTCTTTGTATCATATACGTTGAAATTGTGGGTCAGGTGGATTTTGTGGGCAAAATATTAGTGTAATAGTTCATAACACGTCGCGGCATGTACCACCCCTTTCAATATTTTTTTTATGAGTGGGGTCCACCTCACCAGATACACTACGAGAATTGTGCCATATCGACATTCAGTGTTGGCCAGTACTTGGAAGAGAGGAGACAGAGCTCAAGGGGTGTCTACTAAAAGCCCAGCAGATCATGAAAATGAAGGCGGAAGGGCATAGAAGGAAGATGCAATTCAAGTATGGGGGCATAGTTTACCTAAAATTGAGGACCTATCAGAAGAAGACACTGGCGAGGAGGAACGAGAAACTTTATCCGCAATATTTCAGACCCCACAAGATTACGACACGCATTGAGGCAGTGACCTACCGTTTGAGGTTACCCCCGTCATCGACAAAACATATTGTTTCATGTTTCTCAACTTAGGCAGGCAATTAGACATCATACACTATCATCTTCACTACCCCCGACACTGACAAAGGATATGTAGGTGGTTTTGAAACAATTAGAGGTCGAAGAAGTGCGTCGAGGAGTGAGGGGAACAACAAAGTTACTAAATAGGTGGGAAGATCTGTTAGACTATGAAGCTACATGGGAGCATTACAAAGGGATCCAAAAGCAGTTTCCATCCTTCCACCTTGTGGACAAGGTGTGTCTCTAGGGAGGGGTAGTGCTGATAAGCGTGAGCCCCTTGCAGAAGGATCGGTCGAGAGAGGAATGATCTAGACCGACCAGTCCACGCTAGACCAGGCGGCAGCCGGTCTAAGCCAGCCGGTACAAAATCAAGATATGGGAGGCAATCCTAGCGCCCAGGCGGACTTTACGCGACCTCTGCTCACATATAGAAGGAAGAAAATTATGAGAGATTTGGGGGGAAAAAGTTTGAAAAAGATCTAGAGGAGTATTTAGGAGGGGGCTAAGGTTTGGCATGCAGATTTTTTGCTACTGTTTTCTTATTTTCTTGTGGTGTTAGGGTTGTGAGGGAGACAATCTGCCTCTTGAATAGTAGAACAACATCGTATCTTGCTAGTTTTCATTTATTTTTGTAAGATCAGCCCTCTTTTGTGTTTTTCCACCTATCCATTGTCATTCTGTAGCTGCTTGCACGCTGATTTTGGTTCCATATCGTATCAGAATCGACTGACCATCAAGAGTCATGGAGATGAGTCACTGAGGACAAAGTAGAAGATGAATCCATGATGTTGGTGTTGAGCAACAATACAAGAAGCAAAGAAGCCATAGGAAATGAGATGGAAGATAAGCTCCGCAATGAAAGGTGGAGGCAAGTTTCCATGAGTCAACAACATCACATCAATAAGGAAGGAAAAAAGGACCAGAGGCCAAAGCAACATCAAATTAACATAAAAATCCTTGAGGGATGGCACGTAAGAGCTTTGGTTACAGCAAAGGCAACAACCAAACAATTAAAAGATTGAACGGAGTAAACAAGGGTGGTGTGAGCAAGTCGAAATTGCACAAATGAGAGAGGTCACGCCAAGTAGGCATGACAAAGAAAGCGCATGAGCACAATGCACTTGTGTGCACAATATAAATGCAGAGAACCTAGGACAGAACAAGCATCACACAAAAGTCAAAATGAGGCACGAATATAGGTGAATTGATATGGAGTGAAAAATAAAACAAGTTGACAAAAAAGAAGGTTACTAATATGCAAATAATTTTTATGAGATTGTTGATTAGTGTTTCATAGTATCCGTTGGGGCTGTTGGTTTATCCAATGGATTCATTATCATAGCTTGATCAATTTTGTCCTGCACTTCTCACCATGTGGTTACATCTAGGTTTCTAACCAGTCAGCATAACATTGATGAAGTGACATTTATTTTCTCAAAAAATTATGCATCATGTGCATATAAAAATCATTGTTGTTGGAAAGGCTTCTCCATAATTGATTTAGTGGGATTCATCTCATACGAAATTCTTATCGCTTATGAAGGGGTTATTTCTTTGTATTGCAAGAAAAAGAGGCTTGGAACTTGAGATTTTGCCTTCAAGGATGAAAATGAAATGCTTAGTCATCTTATGTTATAGAAAGTCCGAGAGTTATTCTACACGGATCCTCTACAAGAAGTCAAGAACATTTTCTTCAAAGCACTTAAAACTCCTTCGCATGAGTCAGGAATGAGCTTCATGCCAGCTTTCTCGTTCATATGTTTATTTTGAACATAGGTCTATGTTATGCCTTTTTTTTTCAGCTTCATTGGAACTGAATCTGCTTGACTAAAAGAATTTGTCCAAGTAGCAAGCAAGAAGTAGGGAATTCCTTGTAGAAGCCCTACGTTGTCTCCCTTTGCCTCTCTCTAGCGATGAACACCAAGCTTCTCAATCGCTCTCCAAACATTTTTTTTATCATTTTGCTTTTAACCAACCACTTGTTTAGTTTAGCTACTTCATTGTCATCTCCGTATGCTCTTCGACCAATTATCAACATTACTTCATCCTTTGTCTTTCACTTTAATATTTCAGTTGATGGCATGAATTCTATGTATCTCAAGCTTTTGCAGCTCCTATCAAGAGTATAGTCATTGACAGGATAGAAGACGAAAAAGTGAAGATAGGTACCTTGGAGCATTCACCACCTTTTGCTTCTCCTTGACGGCTTCATATTCTACAGTTTTTGCCCTCTTTTCTCTCCTCGTTTCTCCTAGTGAATAATTCGCTTTCATCTTGCCAAGATCATTCAAGTGGTGGTCAGAAACTTGATTGAAACTTGAATTGGAGTCATTTCCTCAATTCTAAGTCACACACAAGTTGATTGATGTGAAATTCTGTAGAGAGCAAGATCGCGGTGATTGGTTTCTTTTATTGGCGCTTAGTTGGTAGAGAGAATTTGTGCTCTTTTATTTCTAGTTGTCTTTAGATATCAACTTGTTTATGAAAGTATAACTTCGCTTTCTTTCTCTTTCATACAATGTCTTTTAAAACATTTGGCTGCTCGGATATCGTCACCAATAAAAGAAATGATATTTTTGAAAATATTATTCTATTTCTTTTAAATGTTATCCCCATGTTTGTTTGAAAATAATTATTTTAAGTAAGTTTTGTTTTATTGTTAGGAGACAATGTCTAACCTTTCAATCCGATAGGAGTGGACATCTGTCTAAAAGTTTCCATCGATGTATTGAATAACTTGTGAATGATTGATTAACTCAATCAAATGATGAAGCTACTCCGTAAAAGAGCATGCATTGACTTTGGAGTTATTTTTGTGAACTCTTGAATATTACATTGTTAAATGACAATGTAACAAATTTTATATAAGAAGTTTATGGAACTCAAAGAGTCACAGGGATGCATTTTACTACTTTAAGGATTTATCTACTCTTCAAAGGAAAAATTAAATAATTATTTAGCCGAAAGTAATAATGGATTAGGCCTATTTTGCCTTGCAACTTAGCTTTAGTGGGTGTAAGGCTAGGTAGCCTTTTATATCTTAAATAAAAGGGTCTTAATGAGTCAGAAAAAATCAAGTAGTGATGTGTCCTAAGTCAATCACAATCTCCAAGCTAAGTGGATCCTTTTATGGTTCAAATTAGCAAATTAGGTTTACCACACAACTTAGTTTAACAACCGCATTATTCAAACGATTAAATGATAATTAATGAAGTTAAGTCACATCAGACAATTGCATCCTTTAGTACTTAAAAAAATAGAAGATCCAGAAATGTTTTGCAAAAAAAAAATCATGCATAAGATCATATAATACTCTATATTACTTGCACAAAGAACATAAAGAGGCATAATGCTTGTGTAACTCAATTTTAAGAGTTTCAACTTAAATTAATGACTTAATTCACCTTTAGGATTGATCCTAGAGTCTTGGTTGTGTAAACATTCCACTTAATCCCTTTTGATTAAATCAAGCTTCGAATACAAATCCTACATGAAAATTTAAAGCATATAATAGTTTGAAAAGAAGTTTGAATAAAAACGTATTGCACTAGGAGTAATTTGACTTCAAAATCGTTTGTATTCCAAGCTCAAGGTAGAATGCTCCCACCACTATATTGTAGTAAATACATTTTAGATCTAGCTTCCTTCTTAATGATGAAAATACAAACCTAGTTATGCATTAGTTTGTTGAATCTCTTTGATTTGACAGTGGATTCCAGCATTCAAAGCAACTAGTTCGAAATGCCTCCGTTCACCTTTATGATCCAACACTTTGGAAATTCTTCAAGCCCTTCTTCCTTAAGAAAGTCAAAGTTGGTTGCCAAGCTTCTGTCATTTAATAAGAAAGTAAAAGTTGGTTGCCAAGCTTCTGTCATTTAACAAGCTCCACTGTCCAGTTCGTTCATGAATCATTACTATGATTCTTAATTTGACAATTCATTGAAACAATTCAATAGGAACAAGTCATTGGTCCAATATGCTAGCAACCTACCTTGACAACATTCCAGGGCTCCTAGAAGTTGTTTAGGAAGCAGATTTCGTGAGGAGGTGGTTGAAGAATAATATGAGAATGAGAATAGGGCAGTCGATGACATTTGAAAGAGAGTAGAAAGAGAAATCTGTAGCTGGACAGCAAATCGAAGGAATTCAGCAGCTATCCAAACTGAAAATAGCAATCAAATGGCGGAACGGCGAAGTATTGATGGCATGAATGATCAACCAGTTGTTCTTAAGCAAAATACATTTAAAACACTTGCAAAAAGGAAGAAGATACAACACTCCTTAGAGCAGAAATTGAAGATTTCAATCTCCACAACCCAGAGATCAAACAAAAGTTCTCAAAACAAAAAAAAAAAAACAAAACATAAATAGTCCCCTAATAAAAAATAACCCTAATTGAAATATATATATAAGGTAAAAATCCCTGTTGAAGTTGTGAGCGAGAAAAATTTTCAGCAGGATTACGGAATCCCGCAATTGAGCAACATCTCATCCGACAAAATCCCATTATCAAAACTGTAGCAGGCCATGAGGCCGAATTTGGTCCCACTTTGATCCTGCAAAGAGCTCAAAAGCAGGATTTGTGAGAGATCCCACATCACACTTAGGGCCTGTTTGGCGTCGTAGAATAGCTGTGAGGCGTTTTCAAAATTCCAAAATTGGTGTTTGTTTTCTCCGTCTTCATTGTGTTGCGGGATAGGTTGATTTCCTTTTGTATTACATGTCGCCCGCACGTTCAACCCCGAGTCCCGTGTTGGGAGAAATTTTTTTCACGGATCTACCCTTCCCATTGCGCGCATCCGGTGTTATTTGCGGTATTATTTGTGCTTTTTGTCAACCGTTGATTCTCGATGTTATTCGCGATAGTACTCAGGTGTTATTGCGATGTCATTCGCAGTATTTTTAATGCCTCTTGTCAGTCGTTGATTCACAGAGTTTTGGCGTGTTTTTAGCGATATTATTCAGGTGTTATTTCAGTGTTATTTGCGGTATTATTAGCATCCTTTAACAGCCGTTGATTCCCAATTTTTTGGGGTGTTTTTGTGATAGAATTCAGGTGTTATTTCAATGTTATTTGCTTTATTATTCATGTTTTTTGTCAGTCGATGATTCTCGGTGTTTTGCGGTGTTATTTACACTAGTATTTTTCGGCACTATTTTGGTTGGAGGAGTAGTCCGTTGGAAGCTATCGGTCACCGGAATCGAAATCTCGTCGCACGCTTCTGAACAACATTTTGATTTACATATATATAAAGTTTAGAAAAATATGAAATCAAACTGACATCATGTTTTTCACATTTTAAATGAAAGAGCAATGTACCTCAAACCTTGTATCTATCCCGAAGGATAAACAAAAGACTTGAGGGTGAAACTCGATCAAATAAATTAAGAAATATATGACGTTCGTTTGGTCTGCGAAACCGTTTTATTTGCCGATAATTTCTCCTATTTAATATGAAGAATTAAAATAGGGTTTTTATTAAGTTGGGTTCGGAAAAACTTCCTATAAGGGAAAACCCTTATAGTTAATTACATCTTAGATGACCAAAGTCACCTAAGAAAACTCTCGATAAAAGTCAGGAAATATTATCTTCAAAGGGGTCAAAGAATAGGACTTTTCGACGAAATCGGACAAAAAGATGTGAAATGGGAATGACTCAAATTTGGAACATTTTGTTGTAGAGTCCAAAGGAAGAAGAACCAGGGGATGCTACAGATCCAAAAGAGAACAACAGTGACTTCCCAGTCTACCCTATAGTTTGGCTTCAGTTTCGAGGAGAAATATTTAAGTGTTTCATCGTGCCAATTTTATTTGTTTATGGCTTACATTCGTGTGAAATGATCACACAAATGACCTGGAAGATGTGAGGGTTTAGGTCGTGACGGACGACAACCTCAAAATCCTAACATAGGTTAGGACTTAGATTGTACAGTAGAGTTGTACAAAGGCCTAAAGAGAATTTGAGGATTTATGTCGCAATACGCGGACAACCTCGAAATCTTATTAATTGTTGTTTAATTCTAAGGAAGAGATGGTTTGGCTGGTGAAGATAGGTTTTGCTGTTGAAGATGGTCGTGCTGCCCACAACGCTAGTTCCAAGCTCCTCGTCGTAGCACTTTCGAGTTCAATGTTAATTTTAAGTGTACATGAAATAGTTAAGTCAACGGTCTGCTGTCGGGTACCCCCTATAAAACCAACTACTGTCCGCTTATTCTAAGAAATAGTGTGCAAAAGAGGCAGTAGCAATGATAACAAAGAAAAACAGTAGATTGGACAGTAGACAAGAAAAAGTAAAGTGTGTTGTAAAATAAAGCGCTGCAAATGTAGGACAAACCTGTATACCTCGGAGGCCCGTTGCTCCTTTAAGTATAATTGATGTAGCAGTTATGAGTAGAGTAATAGAATTTAAGGAACGAGCTGGCATGTATTGTATAGGCAAAAGTGAACAACAAAGGAAACGTCACCTGGAAAACTCGAGGAAAATCGACAAATAATTCATGACGAAAAAACTAGAGAAAATCGACGGGTAATAATTTAAATAAAACTGTCAAAACCTCAGGAAAATCCCGGAGAAAATACCACGAGTGTTTTGTCCAAAAAATTCCAATAAAACATATGAAAAAGTCTGAAAAGAGGGGACGGCAAGCACTCGGGTCGGGGCTAGGCTCACATATATATATTTATACTCGAGGGTCGTCTAAGGCTACTCGGTCATCCAGATGTATAAAGCTCGACACTCCACTAGAAGGATGTCCTGCTGAACCTAACTTAGGAGGGTACTCATTGGCCAGAACTGGTAATCAATAGGTGGAAAACCAAGTTGTGATATGCATATAGATTTCAGGCATACAAAAGTAAAGTTGTATCAATTTTTGTAGTGAAAATATTTTATTAAATGTTGTATCTATTCTTATCAGTTTTAAGAAAAGAATAGTTGTCCACGAGTTGATTACACCGTCAGCCATAGAGCCACCAACAATCTAAGAAGGTACGGGTTCCCCTCTAGTCTTATGTCGGTGAATGATACTTTTATCCTATAGTTCATCAGGTCCCAGAATTGAGTCCTAGTGTTGTAGAATGAGATATCATTCTTCTCTACCACCGGCGTGTCTTTATCATCATCGCCCTAAGCCCAAAAACAAAATCGACCTACTTGCGACCTTGCTTGATGGTTTCACATATAACAAAAGGCTATACATGTGCACTTAAGCACTGAAAACCGTACCAAGAAAAAGGGAAAAAGAGAATAAAAATGGGGATGAGAGGAGGAACTGATCCACCTAAAACATCGAAAAAACGAAGAATGAATCAGCTCTCAAAACTCATGACGAAAAGACCTGAAAAAAGATGTCCAAGATCCTTGAATCAATCCGAAAGGATATCACTTTCTCATTTTTTATAAGTGGATTAACCCAAGGAGGGTATCTCTTCCCAATCTTGTCTCGAGCAAATCAAAAAGGGGCCCAAGTCAATGTGAAAATTGTATATATGGCTTCACCACTAAGTAAATATCCTCACACACCTGGGCTTGCACTCGAATGATATCACAACTTCAATTTCAAACTTCTGAAACATCCTTTATGATATCAATTTAGATCAACCCTATATTTTTCCAAAATAAAATTTCAAAGTCTTTCAGATTTCACAACTCGATCAAAAGGAGAGTAACTCAGGGACAACAGTCATTCGCACTTCCAAAATCATGCCAAAATAAAAAAAAATTCAATTCCAGGTTTAATCAAAAGCTCCTTATATCAAATAAGCATGAAATCATCCGACTAAAACCACATAAGTGCTTGCGGCCAGGGTCAACAAACAACTGCTAAGGCTCTCGGCCAAAGCAACAAAAAGAGGGATCAACTGCTAAGGCTCATGGCCAAGGCAACCAAAAGGAAAGGGGGAGTTGCCAAGGCTCACGGCCGAGGCAACCAAAAGGACCAACAACTAAGGCTTAAGGCCCAGGCAACCAATAGAAAAAGACCACCACTAACAGCTGCTATTATGCTCCCTCAACAAGCCCTCGGGTAAGGGCCAAAGCAGACAGGACCAAACTCAACACTGGACCAGCTCTCGGGCAAGGGCCAAAACTAACAAAACCAAGGCCAGAACCAGCATTAAATTATTTGGGGATGAACCTGCACGTATGTTTAACTAAGGGCAGCCAATAACACCTCAATTTCATGCAAAAATGAATTCAATAGGTGGGCAGGAACCGAGCAACCCAAGGGTAAACCGAGAACCTCACAAGCAAAGCCGAGCTCCATAAGAAGCTAAAAACAAGCCATTCAAGGCCAAAATAGAGCTCCAATAAAAATTAAGACCCGAGCCTCAAATAGTAATTAAGCTCCAGTCATTCCAAGGCAAAAACGAGCCATCCAAAGGCTAAAGAAAAAAAAAACTACATGCCTTTAAAACTCAAGATGTGAAGCCAATACATATTTCAAACAAGATTCAAACAGGAATAACGGTATAAAGAACAAGTCCGGGTCACTAAAATACCTATTCCAAGCATGAAACAATTCACAACAGATATCTGAGCAAAAAGGGTGTCTCACGAGGAGCCAAACAAAGCCATTAAAACAAATTATAGGGCTTTCAAAATTAAAGAAATTTTCTCATAGCATGTATTTCAAGCAAGGAAAAGCCACAGGGAACCAAAATCGAGCCCCATATACATATGAACAGCAAAGCGAGATCTCCAACACTCATTTTAAACGGGAGTAATAGTAATAAAGAGCTTTGATAGTTCATTCCAACATGAATTTCCAGAGAAGCAAATCTCATATCAAAACTACCACCATGACACTTCCAAGTATTTCAAGCAAAAAAAAAGGCAGCCAACAACATGTCGTATTTTCATTGATTCTAGCAAATAATCAGGACTAACTCCTAGAACATGTTCAAAAATCCTACTTTCATATGCTTGAATGGTGAATATCACAAAATACACAAAGCACATTATACTAGCATGCCATACCCACCCAAAAATACTATTCCTTGCAGCCCTGACCGAGCAAAATCGAGAGAAAGAAAGACACAGAGGAGGGGGAGAAGTACATCTTTAATGCAGAACCAAAATAAAGAAAAAAACTTCAGAGAAACACTTCCTAGCTCGAACTCCTCTCCAACAGCAAGAGGAAGTCAACTCGAGCACGAAGAACTAAAGAAGAAGGTGAGAAAGAATTTTTGTTGAGTTTGCCCTCCCTCTCAAAAAAATTTTTTTCTTCTTTTTTTTTCTCCTTTAAAATGCTCTAAGTAAAGTCTTATATAGACGGGAGAAGGAAAAGAGGAGATGATCGAGAGATCGTAGACAGCTCGAGGAAACGAGCGGAGCAGACGCTCCATGCGGGCGGCTCGAGAGAGGCAGACGGGAAGATCTCGCAGAGGATAGGATTTGCGGCAGAGATAAGGGATGGAGGGATTGTGCCACGGTCGGGCGTGCGAGCGGAACAAGCGAGAGTGCGGGAGCCTAACAAGACGGGCGAGAGACAGGCCAAGCGAACAAAACAGGTTAGGGCACAAGGCCCGCGAGTTTCTGAAGAATTAGGGAGAGGGGGAATATATTAGATATAAAATAATAATGACAATAATAATAATAATACGAATAATAATATTATTATTATTATTATACTTATTTTATTCATTCCCTTCCAGGCGCATCGTCGCAGTGAAACAAACGTCTCCCCTAGGTAAAATCGACGTTCTGGACGCGTCGACACAGTTCGTTTCGCCATCCGAAGTCGTTTAGGCAACCTCGCCGATGATCAAATCAAAAATGCGTCGCGATCCGATTCCCGTTAAAATTTTAGTTTGAGCTCAATTAATCAGGATGGTGTAGATGGCTGTCATGAGATCTTTAGAAAAAATTTAAAGTGATTTTGAGTTGATCCGGAGAGTCAACTTGGTGGATTTTGGGCATTTAGCCAAAATTGATGGTTCAAAGTGGTCTAGGAGAATGTTATAAAGAGTTCTCAATATCAATTGGATG
>NEWO01000251.1:230832-272288 GCA_003013225.1 Phalaenopsis aphrodite | reverse complement strand
TTATATAACATGTTTATGTATTAATTTAGTATAATTAATACATTTAACTAAAATTTATTATAATAATGTTAACTAAATAAAATTATAAATAAAGCTAAATTATATCTTAAAAGAATTTTAATTTAAGATATATTAATAATATAAAATACACTTAATTTAGAATAATACATATATAATTTTAATAATTTAATATTTATTTTATTTTATTTTATCTGAAATCCCAAAAAGGCCAATATATTAAATAAATAAAAATACATATACAATGTGTCGAAGGAACTAAGCATGACACTCTGCCCACACAAAAAACACAAATGATTCAAAAACTAGAAAAAACACAAAAATACATTAGATACTTAAATAAAAAGTCTAACAGTGTCGAAATACGTAGTATCGGTGGCTAGAGAGCGATCAGATTTGGTCTTGCCTCTGCCTCTAGTTCTAGGGAAGGGCAAGCTAATAAGCTGGTAAGATGATCGTCATTGCCGGTAGTAACCAATGTATCATCCAATATGTTCCCGAGCTGTAGTTGGTCTGCATTCTTCTTCTTCCTCATCTGAATATGTTCTTGGAATAGGTCTGTCATTACCCATCTGAATAATCAGTCTGATTGGGTGGTAGAGCTGAAGCAGAAGAAATATCAACTGTAATACCCACAATAGGTTCTACTATATGTGAAGTACGAGTTGCCTCTACACCAGATACTTCCTGAAGAAGTGGAGCTACTATATTCTCCTGATTATCAGTCTGAACACTATCATTTGTAGGTAATAGTCCATCAGTATTATTTTATATGGGGTTTGAAGGTGTCAGCATCACATCACTAGCAGTAAAAATAACAACAATGTCATGGGGGTGGTTCCTCAGGGGCAACAAACACCTCTTGTCTGGTAGTATCATCTTTATGTGGAACTAAAATGTTCAGAGCAGTGAGATTAGACCCATCCTTATTCACTTGAACCTTAGATTTCAAATTTCGATGAAACTTGTGGCATTTATCAAGGACATGACCAAACATCTTACAATGGATACAATATGGGGGTCTATGCTCCATGACGATTTATTGTCACTAACCATTATGGGTTGTGTCTAACCAAACTTCAGTAACATCATGTAAAGTAATATCCATTTCCACAAGTATTCTGACCACCAAAAGTCTGATTAGGTCGAAAGTAGGTAGATTTAGCTTCAAAAGATCCCCAAGGATGGCCCAAATAGAATAGAGAACCTGTGGTGAAAAAAATGCAGCTTGAGACCACATAAACTGAACTATACCGATACAGTGGGAGTCTCATGATTTGGGGCAAAAACAAGAAAACAACTGAAGTACCTCAAAAGATTAACAACCAAGGTAAAAAAATTTCCAGAAAAAATCCGAGTGTAGTCCTCAGGCACGAATAACTAAATCAATACATGTCTCTCATCTATGAGCCCCACTTCCCACTTTCTTGTTAATTTGAGGTCATCAAAAATTTTCCTGATAATTTTCATAGATTGTTGTCCCCACTAAAATTTCCCAATAAGAGCAAATTTAAATTTGTCAGTCAGCGTTGAAATTTCTGACATAGAGGAAAAAAGTGTTGTCTTCCCACTTTTCTGCTTGCATTCATAATAAAGTGACAATCACATGTACCATCACAATATTCCTTATAACTTGAAAGAAAGACAACCATCGTCTCCCCCTAAGAATTACCCACCACGTGGGCAAAGGAGGAGGTTTTGTCAGGTTCAACTGAAGAAGAATGAAGCTCCATCACAGCAAAGAAAAGCCCTGCAAGTTGGGCAGAGGTAAAAAGACAAGCCGAAGATCTATGCAGGAACCGTAGATGAAATGAGCAGAAGACAGAACACAGGGCACGAAGTCACAGCTAGGCAAAAACCACAACTCAATCCGCGCAGAAAAGAGCCGCAGAGGCTCGAAGGTTAGCTGGAAGGCGCAAAGGAGGAGACGATGAAACCGCAGAAGCAGACGCCTAAGGATTAGTTGTTTATCAGCCCCAAACAGACAGTCAGTTTATCTGGATCAGCTACTGACCAGCAGCTTATCTGGATTAGTTGCTTATCAGCCCCAAACAGACCCTTAGCCAAATATCCTAGACCAAAAGAACTAAAATGTGTGAAGATGATGAAAATTGATATGCCAAAATGTGTAAAGATGAGATAGATATTACATCGAAAAGTGATGATTTTTTAAGTTATTGATATGGCCATTGGGGTTGCCTCAATGCGCCTGATTAAGTAATTGGTTAATGTTAGCAAGCATCATCTACCGAAAAACCATGGAAGCTAACCAAAAAGTTCATGTTCCATACGCTGACCAAGCATTGAGCATGGGATTAAGTTTCTAGCTAGGCCGGTTGATCAAATTTTGCACTTCTAGGTGAAGGCCTTCATGTTATGTTGGAGTCATTCAATAGTAGCTTTGTTGAAGTATCTTCTCTCTAATATGAACTTTTTGAGGCGACGTGCATGCTCCTCGCCGTAGATTTATTTTATGACTAATTATAAGGTTTTCCTTTCCATTGGCCAACTATTGCCACTCAATGGTCACAAGTGCTGCACAATGTAATCCTCCGTAACATAACACAGCATTGCTATTGAGATCGATCACAACATATATACTGACCCAAGTTGGTTACTGTAACTTCAGCATCTCACCAGTAGGCCTAAAAGTTCCATCAGAAAAGTAATATAGTTACTTAATTCCCAATAGTACTTGAATAAAAGCTACCACACAGCCATTTCTACTCAGGATTGGTTGTAGCAACATTTTTGTCTCTAGCAGCTTAAAACATCATATGCAACAAATATCTATTTAAGTAGAATGAAGTATCAATGAACAAAAATGAAAAGCAAAAAACAAAAAACAATCACTTATAGAATAAGAAACAATTTAAACCCATCAAACAGTTATTAAATGAATTGATTACATTTTAAATTATTGAAGAAACCAAAATAGACTGCATATGTTGCGCAAATACTATTCTCTCAAACAGCAAGCATTCATCAAAAGCCTTGATAACCGAAAAAAAAGTATCTAAATTCCATAATATAAGTTTGAAGATATTATGCCAGGAAATTAAAACAGATATAAAGCAAGCAATCGCACATCATTGAAAGATTTCTACAAAATAATGAGAAAATGAATGCAGCAAGTCAAAGACGCTTTGGAAAAACATACAGGATTTGGGTTGAGGAGAGACACATAAGGAATATATCACCATGTGACCAAGTCAAGGGTTTACAGACATTTCCAAAGCGTTGGCTCTTTATCCCGCAACGAGATGCCAAAACAGTAGCACGAATCAATATATAAACAGCCAAGCTGGTATGTTGTGTTTCCAGTCCTGTTAGGAGCATTGAAGGACCGGCCACAGCACCTGCAAGCAATGCTCTCCATCCTGCAGTTCTGAAGAAAATGGTAAAAAAAGTTTCTAAAACACAGTAAATAAGTGAGGATAAAAAAACCTATAGATTATCAGTTTTTCAAATATGATAAATTTAAGGTGAAAGCCAATAGCATTTAGATATCAAGAACTAAATAGATTAAAGATGGCATTACAATATTTTACTAAAGCTGTGCTAGCTGCAATACTCACTTTAATCTCATGGTATGCGACACGTTGAGAAAAATTAACAGCAGTAATATCACAATATCTTCGTCTTAAGAAAAATTAAATCAACAATACTTTCAGCATATAACTCCACCCAAGACAACCCTACAAACAAAAATGAAAAGAAAATTTGCTCTATAAATCCACCGAATTCTATTGAGCGCTAGAAGATGTGTTTATGTTAGTTAATGCAGCCAATTAACAAATTTTCATCACCATTAATTCACGTTAATTATACCTAACTACATTTACATGCATCTCTACTCTTCATTTTATATGCCTTAACCAATTTAGTCTGCTTTGTAGTATGATATCTCATATCTTTAATTTGTGCTGCTCCCACTGTCTGTCCATTTGTATTGCTAATCCATCCTTCCAGTTTAACATATCCATTACAAAACAATTATTTTTGCACTGAATTTAGTTAGTGATTTATTTGCTGCCTAATACTAAAATAATGTAGCATAATCGATGCATGAAATTTTCTACTATCTAATCATTATATTCTTTTAATGCGCACTATTTCTTAAGGCAATTTCACATTTGAACTATTAAGCTCCCACTTAATTTAGTTGTTAATAACTTATATATACCTAATACTCAAGTCATGCAGTATGATCGATGTGAAGTCATTTAACACTACTTCATTATATTATTGCAAGATGTTACTACTTTTAAGGCAATTTCATTTATAAACATTTTACACCATTATTCGTACAGATTCTATCTATAAGTTATGCATTGTCTTCATTTAAGATTGAGGAAAGATTTTCGTTAATACCAGCTCAATTTAAGACAATCACCACTAGCCACCAGATCAAAGATTCCACTACAGTATTATTATAAGGTTGGGAGCTATATCAAGGCACAAGTGCCCCATAGCAGAGGTGCATAACATATCCACTAGATTAACATCTTCATTTGTAACATTTCCAAATGTTAAGAATGAGACCCTCGGTCAATCATTACCGATTTTGTTCATTCCATACTGACAACCAAGCACTAAGAACTTCAAAACCCTTCAAGCTCTCCATCAAACCTGAGTTGAGTGTGTAAACAATTGGCACCAAGTCCTGATAGTATGGTCTAGCATAGCCTTTCATCTCTTTAATTACTTGATTGAGTGTCAGAAGCCTTCTGCAATAATTCAAACCCAGGTATCTAAGATAATCACATGATTTAATACATTTGTTGGACACCTGCAAGCATAAAATATTTCATCTTCACAAAGATTTCGCGAATTCATATCTAGTTTTGTTACTTGCAGAAGATTCATGGTGGTAGAGTAATATTTAATGTCTTAGCGCTGCACGAAGATCTAGCACAAACACAAATAATAGAAAAATAGCAGGAGGAAAACCCAATTTTTTTTTACGTCAAAAAATCTTGGAAAGGGAAAAATTATAGGGTCTAGCCCAGTCAATGTAATCCGCTATATGATTGTAAGTACATGGGTCAACTCTTCTCCTAAAGTGAAGAAGATGGAATTACAATGCTATAAATACATATGTACATAGAGTTTAGCTATAATAGTTATAATTAGGCTACAACAAATGTGTTTCTTTGTTGTGATAGCAATAGCTGAACACAAAGGACATGGTTGGTTGCTATAAAGACAGTAGTTGACACTAAATGTTATATTCGGTGGTTGCAATAACGGCGGTTGGTCACAGAGGTCGTAGTAGAATGTTGCAATAGTGAGTGACAATAAGTCATAGTTGGTAGTTGCAAGAGCGTCAGTTGGCCAAATAGGCTAAAGTAGGAAACTGCAATAGTAACAAGCCACATAAGACGTATTTGATAGTTGCAATAGCGTTAGTTAACCATAAAGGACATAGTGAGAAGCTGCAACAATAACTGACCACATAGGTTTTAATTGATCACATAAGTCTTAGTCGGTAGTTGCAGTAACATTAGTTGACCACAAAGGTCATAGATGGAAATTATAGTAGCAGTTAATCATATATATTGTAGTTGATCATATAGGTTGTAATTGGTAGCTACAGTAGTGTCAGTTGATGATAAAGAACGAATTTGAAAGTTGTAGCAACAATTAGTCATCTAAGTCCTAATTGGTAGCTACAGTAACGACATTTGGTCAAAAAGACCATAGTTAGAAACTTCTAGTAATAGTTAGTCATATAAGAGGAAAATTATTGTATAAGTTATAACTGGTAGTTATAGTAGCGTCACCTAGTCACAGAGGTCATAGTTGAAAATTATAGTAGCAATTAGTCATATAGGTCATAGTTAGTAGCTACGGTTGCATCAGTTGGCCACAGAAGTCATTGTGAGAAACTACAGTAGTAAATAGCCACAAGGGTTGCAGTTGGTGCTTCGTCGGTCGGTGGTTGCAAACATTATCTTTGGTTTACTATTTTAAACCATAACACTTGTCAGTATACGACAAATAGAATAACTTCAGAAATTTGAAAGTTGCAGTATTTTGAACACGGCAGCCATAAGCAGTTGTCTCCATGAGTTATTATCGGATCTTCAATGTGGCGTTATTGTTTACACCAAATTCGAGATACATTATTACAATGTATTTGGAATACGTCGTTACACTGTGTTCGAGATATATCATTAATTAGCAAAGTTCGCCAATGGAGACGAGCAAGGGCTGCTGACGAGGGTCCACAGTGGTCGGCAAACAAGGATTGACAATGGTCAACCACTATGGAGGCTGGGAGTTCTCATTAAGACTTCAATATAGTGTTATTAGTTACATTGCATTTGGGATACGTCGTTACATTGTATTCACAATACGTCGTTACACTGTATTCAAGATTCATTGTTAGCTAGCAAAGTTTTCTGATGGCAACAAACAGAGGCGGCAAACAAGCAATGGTTTGTAGTAGGCAATAATGGAGGCTAAGAATTATTGTTGAGACTCAGTACAACGTTATTTATTACACCGCATTTAGGATACGTTGTTACACCGCATTTAGGATACGTCGTTACATCATATTCGATATACATTATTGCACCATATTAGAGATACATGATTACAGCGTATTTGAAATAAGTCATAAATTCAAAAGATGTCATTATACCGTATTCAAGATACATCATTATGTATAAAAGTTCGCAGATGGCGGCAAATAGGGGAGGTCAACCATAGGTGGTTGATGGGAGGTGTTCGATGTTAGTCGGCGATTATGGAGGCCAGGAGTTATAGTCGGTACTTCAATGCGATATTATTCATTATATTTGATTTGGGATACATCGTTATACCATATTCAGGATACGTCGTTACACGGTATTTGACATACAATATTAGCTAGTAGAGTTCGTTGACGCAAAGAGCAGGGGTAGCAGATGGTGGTCGACAGTTGTCGATGGACAGTGGCCGACGGTAATGGGTGGCTATTGAGGCTAAGAGTTGTCGTTGGAACTTTAATACAATATTATTCGTTGCACCTCATTTGAGATATGTCGTTACACCAAATTTGAGATATGTCGTTAGATCGTAGAGTTCGCAAACAGCGACAAGCAAGGGAGGTCAGTGGTGGTCGACAGTGACCAATGAGCTGTGATCGTCGGTGTAAGATCCGAAAAAATATATATAATTTTTTTCTTACCTTTTTCATCTCCATCACAATTACCTTCCTTTTCTTGACCATTACCGAATTACCAAACTTAAATCATTCCTTTTCACTCTTCCCACCTCCTCCCGCCGCCTTTCCTATTTGCCCGATAAGCACCTGCTTCACTTCCTATAAATCAGGGTCGAAGAATAGGGTTTATAACAAGCATCCTCATTTGCTCCCCCTACTCTCCTGATCTCCCCATCCCCACTCTCTCCCGGTCTCCCTCGAAACCATTGCCTTCCACCGAAACCCCGCGAATCCAATTGCGGTTAGAGCTAACAGAGATGGCAACAAGGGGAGTAGAATGCAAAGACCATCGAATCTTCTCCTCCTGCTCCGCTTCAAACCGAAAAGAAGGTAACCATCATCTGTCCCTGTTTTTCCTCACCCGCGCACGCTTCTGCTCTTTTTTTTAACTGGGATTTAGGCAAAATTGGAGGAGAATTGGTATTTAAGAATATTATAGGATTTTTTTAAACTATGTCATTTTATTTATTAAATCTTTAAGCATTATGGAAATCCTTCAAAACTTGATTTAATTAATAGAAATTCTATTTTCTTCTCATATCATAATAAAACCAAAACACAAAATATTATTCTGACAATAATAATAGTATTAATAACACTCGATTAGGTCGAACCTGACTTAATGAATAAATAAGTTTAATTGTTTAATAATTCTATTTTTAATCGGTATAGGATCCATATTTAAAACGTTGAATTTATAGAAGTGTCACCTTACATCATCAAGGTAAGTAAATGTTGTTTATTAAAGAATAAACGTATCATTCCTAATTAAAGGCGTTAATCCTTATTAATTGTGGTACATGCATAGCTACCATATAAGATTGTCAGTCATACCTTGATTCTTCAATTATAATTATTATGTTTCATTTTTATTTGTTTCTATTATAGCTCATATTGAAGCAACCAACTGCCTAAATGTATTGATGCAAAACTTCCTGCGTATTTAATTTTAATCTTACATTATGATGCTTTCTTTTTCGGCACTTGTGTGAATTTACATTTCATATCACAAGGCTGCATGAAATATTAAAACTTTAACAATTTGGCATGCTTGTGTGTGATAGTGTATAGGCCGGTAAAACCCTTTTGGATTTTGGCTAGCCAGGCCAACGGGGCCACATAGTGATGACTCTATAAGAAATCCTCGGGCTTCCTTGGGTTAGTATTTGACATTCTCAATTCAGGGTATTTGTTAAAACTGACTATATAAATATAAATGAAAACATAAGAATAATAAACTTAATGAAAAATACTTGCATGTTTACATATGGAATGCATAATTGATATTTACCCCTCATGTCGGTCTTACAGCGTTACATACGCATATAGTGATTCTTCCTTATTTGTTGTCCATGTTGCATGTCCTATTTTTCTTTTCTTTTGCCTTAATAGATATTTGTTATTTAATAAGTTTTTCAAACTCATTCTTGATATTTTGCATCACAAGTTCTACTCAACCGCCAGTATGACTGTCTCCACTGAAGCAAGTTTTTCAGTTCTAGTTCCTCAGCTTTGGTACTTTTCTGTAGTATTTATTTAAGGTATTTATTTTCTTTTTTTGGGTCTGGGTAGTTTTTTTTCTCTATTACCTGTATTTTTTGAATCAACTAAATATATATTTTCAATCCAGCTTGTATCATTGAACTTTTAGAACTAATAAAATTTACATTTTCTTTTTATTTGCAATGTAAGTCGTCTATAAATACAAAACAGGTTTCTTTCATTTCATCATGCCCTGCATCGCCGGGGTGTGCCGTCTTCCGGACCGGGGAGTGATAGAGTGGTATCAGAGCCTGTATTTTATATTTAACATTTCTTGACCCTACATCTCATATCTCTTGACTTCTTAGAATTGAGTTAGGGATAAGTTATTCTCATAAGCTGGTATTAAACTGATTTTGATTATGCGCTTCTTTCAATTATTTAAAATAGCTCCAAAAATAAGAAGAGATGCAGCTACTCGTGGAAAAGGAGTTCAGAGGCAACCATAATTCAGGTGCCTATTCCTAGGGGACTTCGCTCCCCTAAATCGTCGTCGTGCTGATTCGGCTCAAACCATCGAGACTGTTGGAGCACAAAATCTCAACTTGGCGACTATCGTGGAGGTGATAACACAGAATAACCAAGCATTACAAGCTAACCTTGCAGCCCAAATTGCACAAGCGGTTCAAGCTATCCAGCAAGCTAACCAGCAGTACAAGACACTCAACCAGTTCCACCAGGGGTCTCCATCGAAACATAGCTCGATCAACAAATGACGATGGCTAATGCAAGTAGTATCGATTGAGTGATGGACCAATATCTGAAGACACGTGCTCTTACCTTCAATGCACGGTGGACTCAATCGAGGCTGATCCATGGCTCCATGGTATCAAGAAGAGACTTAAAGGAATAAAGTGTCATGAAGACCGCAAGGTAGCCATTGCAAATTTCCAATTGTGCTAAGGAGCTGATGATTGGTGGGAAAGCCACCGTCGCAACACTTGTGGACCTGATGCAGTAGTATCCTAGGCGGTTTTCAAAAGATTATTTTTGGAACAATATTTCCCTATGGTGAACAAAGCCACACACATGAATGACTTGAGGAAGCTAGAGAAAGCGACAAAAACCGTTCGGGAGAAAGAGATGCAATTTGTTGGGATCGCCCATTTCATCCCAGTAATTAAGCATCATAAAGATCAGAAAATATATCATCTACTAGTTAGTTTGAGATAAGGCATTCGACGGTGTCTATTGGCGGTCAAGTGCACGACTTAAAGAGAACTCGTGGATCGAACTATTCATGTGGACATGTAGATCAATGTTTGCGAGGAAAAGCATGTCGGTAAGTGGAAGAATTCAGATACACGAGCTAACGGGAGTTCCTAAAAGAAGCAGCATCAAGATCACCCGACACAGAAGTTAAAAACAAATCCTAGATGTATTCTTCGTGAGAAATGACATTTTAGAACTTGTAATTTGATCATCGGAAAATGCTTCAATTATTGTAGTATTGAACATAAAGCTGAGAATTGTCCCCTTAAAGTTCATGGTCAGCTGCAAGCGACGAACACCCTGGAAAATAATTTCAAGTTTTATCACAAGAGTAAGTGGCATAAATCAAATGAAGAACAATTTCAAAAGCATCAAGGAAAAGGTCAAGCGAGTAGAACTATTTTTAGCCTCAATAATAGCAGCTACAAATGATGGTGTCTCAACCGTATCAGCAACGTCCTCCAACACCACAATATCAGCAGTACCAACAACCTCAGCAGCCACCACTGATGTAACAACAACCCTCAATGGTACAATACCAGCCTAAGCAAGCTCACGCTTCGGACAAGCTCAGATAGGAGATTCCACTGCGTGCATTTGTTATGACATAAGAAGAGGCTCATGAAGCTTCTGATGTGGTTGCAGGTATCATCCTTATTTTAAAGCAAACGACAAGGATTATTTGACGTAGGAGCAACTCATTCATTCATATCAAACAAATTTGCATCTAGTGCATTGATTTCTTCATTACAATCACTCTGTCATCTGGCTCACCTGTTATTGTTACTCAGTGTGTTCGTGATTATGACATAATCATTAATGACATACATATGTCTGCTACTCTCATAGTACTTCCACTAGCTGAATTTGATGTAATGTTGGGTACGGACTGGCTAGTCGCATATCATGCAATTATCGATTATCATAAGAGACGGGTCAATTTTTGCATACCTAGCTCGATTCCCTTTTGCTTCAAAGGTAGAAAATGAGTCATTTCTTGTCTAATTTCGGCAATTAAGGCTTATAAGTTGATACCCCATGGATGTGTTGGCTATCTAGCTCATGTAATTGATTCCAAGAAATACAGCGTTACCGTATATAGCATCCCAGTGGTTCAAGAATTTGCTTATCTGGATGATTTGCCTGGCTTACCACCGAATCGTGAGATCGAGTTTACCGTAGACCCACTTCCAAGAACCACTCCAATTTCTAAAGCACCAAATCAGATGGCCACTGTAGAACTCAAAGAGCTCAAAATCCAATTACAAGAACTGCTTGATAAAGAATTCAGCTGGCCCAGTGTTTCACCTTGGGGAGCACCATTTCTGTTAAAGAAGAAGAAAGATAGAAGCATAAGGATGTGCATTGACTACAGAAAATTGAATAAGGTGATCGCGAAGAACAAGTATCAACTACCTCATATAGATGAGTTGTTCAATCAAATACAAGGTTCTTCAGTGTTTTTCAAGGTTGATCTCCGATCGGGCTACCATCAATTGAAGATCAAGGATGAAGATGTCTCAAAGACTGTTTTTCAATCTCAATATAGGCACTATGAATTTTTAGTAATGTAATTTGGTTTAACTAACGCCCCTCCTACCTTCATGGATTTGATGAACAGAGTTTTTGAGCCCTACTTGGATCAATTCATTATGGCCTTCATCAATGATATTTTGGTCTACTCCAAGAATGAAGAGAAGCATGCCCAACATCTCAGAGTAACACTGAATAATCTTCGAGATAATAAGTTTTATGTCAAATTCTTTAAGTGTGTATTTTGGCTTCAAAAAGTGACATTTTTGTGGTGCATTGTTAGTGCAGCTGTAATTTCTGTGTATCCTGCTCAGATTAAAGCAATGATGAATTGACTGATGCCAAGCAAAGTCACCGAGATTCGTAGTTTCCTCAGATTAGATGGATACTATCGGAGACTTGTTGAAGGTTTCTCTCGCATTGCTGCACTTTTGTCCAGGTTGACTCAAAAGGATGTTAAGTTTGAATGGTTTGATGCCTATGAGCAAAGTTTCCAGAAACTTGAAAATTACTTGGTAACAGCCCAAATTCTCATCATTCCCTTTAATATAGATGGATTTTACTTCTACAGCGATGTTTCACATCAATGATTGGGGTGTGTTCTAATGCAGCATGACAAGGTTGTAGCTTATGCCTCAAGACAACTCAAGGTACATGAAAGGAACTATCCTACCCACGACTTGGAGCTAGCTACAGTTATTTTTGCACTAAAGATTTGGAGGCATTACCTTTATAGATTTCGTTGTGAAGTCTTCATCGATCATAAAAGCTTAATGTATATTTTCATCCAAAATGAGTTGAACTTGAGACAAAGACGGTGACTCAAGTTGATGAAGGACTATGACTTGGAG
Organism: Phalaenopsis aphrodite; assembly: GCA_003013225.1. Taxonomy (NCBI): domain Eukaryota; kingdom Viridiplantae; phylum Streptophyta; class Magnoliopsida; order Asparagales; family Orchidaceae; genus Phalaenopsis; species Phalaenopsis aphrodite. The sequence goes on along the minus strand of NEWO01000251.1, from coordinate 259,919 downwards.
ATTCGGTATCAACCTAGTAAGGCAAATACAGTCGCAGATGCTTTAAGCAGAAAGTCGTCTACATGCACCATGGATGGTCACTTAGAAGCAAGAGTTAGCAAAGGAGTTGGAGTGACTTCAGCTCGAGATAGTTCTGTAAGAGCTACTTCTAGCATTTATCAACTATCAGTCCAACCTAAACTAGTGGACCGTGTTCGCGCAGCTCAGATGATGGAAGCAGACTTACTATAGCTTAGAAAGCAAGCAAAGAATGGATCGAGGCCAGAGTTTTGATCGGGGTGACACTTTAGCTTCAAGATCAGTTGTGTGTCTCAGATCAGGATGAACTTCGACATGAGTTACTCTGTGAGGTACATTCTACGTCATATTCTACTTATTTGAAAAGTACTAAGATGTATCAGGAACTTAAAAAGCTATTTTGGTGACTAGGTATGAAAAACACTATAGTTGAGTTTGCAGTTAAGTGTGTGACATGTCAGATGGTTAAGACGGAATATCAGAGACCTGATGGTCTATTGCAACCCCTCCCCATTCCATAATGGATTTTGTGGTTGGATTACTGAGATCGAAGTCAGGACATGATGTTATTTGGGTTGTGGTTGATAGATTAACAAAGTCGGCTCATTTTCTACCAATCAAGCATACCTATTTAGTAGATAAATTAGCAAGATCTACATAAACAACATCATTTGATTGCATTGAATTCCAACTGTCATTGTCTCGAATTGAGATGGAAGATTTACTTCCAGGCTACGGACACAAGTGCAAGAAGCTATGGGCACGAGATTAGGCTTCATTACTGCTTTCATCCTCGGACAGATGGGCACTCAGAGCGTACCATTCAGACCATAGAAGACTTGTTGAGAGCTTGCATTTTGGACTTCGGAGGTAGCTAGGAAGACTATATTTCGTTGATAGAATTTGCTCATAACAATAGCTCCTATGTTAGTATCAGCATGGCACCATACGAAGCACTTTATGTCAGAAAGTGTAAATCCCTAATATATTGGTTGGACGTCGATGAGAGACAAATACTTGGACCACAACCAGTGGATCAAGCTACGAAGAAAGTTCTTCAAATTTGAGATCAATTAACCAGGATCGTCAAAAGGAGTATTTCGACCCAAATCACTGAGAGATTGAATTCAAAGTCAGTGATCATGTTTTTCTGAAGGTTTCACTTATGTGTGAAGTTTACACGATTTGGCCAGACTGGAATGCTTCAGCGTCATTTCATTGGTCCTTTCGAGGTATTCGATAAAGTTGAAAAGTTACGTACCGTTTGGCTCTTCCTCCAAGACTTGCAGAAGTACACAATGTTTTCCATGTCTCTCTACTTCGACGTTGAGTAACGATTCTCATATTATTCGGCACGAGCCATTGGTGATTTGAGAATACTTAAGTAATGAAGAAGTGCCATATTGTATCTTGGAGCGTGAATTTTTCGACAGCTTCGTTGCTGGTCAATTTCTTTTGTTAGAGTACTTTGAAAGAACCAGCCATAACTTGAAGCAACTAAAGAGATTGAAGAAGAGATAATCGTGAAGTACCCGTATCTGTTCCAGAATTAAGGTATAAATTTGAGGACCAAACTCTCTTAAGGAGGATAGTATGTAAGATCCGAAAAAAAAAAATTTCTTGCCTTTTTTTTCTCTAGTGTGATTTCCTTCCTTCTCTTGCCCATTATCGACATACCAAACTTAAATCTTTCCTTTTCACTCTTCCCACCGCCTTCTACCACCTTCCCTATTAGCCCGATAAGCACCAACTTCGGTCCCTATAAATCACGAAGGGTAGGGTTTGCAACGCGCATCCTCACATGCTCCCCATCTTCTCCCGATCTCCCTATCCCCACCCTCTCCTAATTTCACTTAAAACCATTGCCTTCCACCGAAACCACGGGATCTAGTCACGATTAGAGCTAACAAAGAAGGCAACCAGGTCGTAGCTTGCAGAGACCATCGAATCTTCTCCTCCTGCTCCGCTCCAACCCGAAAGGAAGGTAACCATCATCTGCCTCTGTTCTTCGTCAACTGCACACGCATATGCTCAATTTTTTTAATGAAGAGTCGGTATTTAAGAAGATTATAGGATATTTTTTTAAAACGATGTCATTTTATTTATTAAATCATTAGGTATTATGTAAATCCCTCAAAACTTGATTTAATTACTAAAAATTCTATTTTTTTTCTTATATCATAATAAAACCAAAACAAAAAATATCTAGCAATAATAATAGTATTAATAACAGTCAATTGGGTCGAACCTAATTTAATAAATAAATAAGTTTAATTCTTTAATAATTTTACTTTTACTTAGTGTAGGATCTATATTCAAACTGTCGAATTTGTAGAAGTGGCACATTGCCGCCTCGAGGTAATTAATTGTTATTTATTGAAGGATAAATGTACACTTTCTAGTTAGAAGTGTTAATCCCTGTTAATTGTGATAGATGCATAGCTATTATATCTGATTGTCGATCATACCTTAATTCTTCAATTATAATTATTATGTTTCATTTTTATATGTTTCTATTATCGCTCATTTTGAAGCAACCAACTGCCTAAATGTATTGATGCAAAGTTTCCTGCATATTTGATTTAATCCTGCAGCATGATAATTTCTTTTTCTACACTTGTATGAGTTCGCATGTTATATCACAAGTTTGCATGAAATATTATAACTTTAGCACGTTATACTTATGAAAACAATTTGGCATGTTTGTGTGTGATGGTGTGTATGTCGATAGAAGTCTTTTGAATTTTAGCTAGTCGGACCAACATAATGACGACTCTATAGGAAATCATCGGGTTTCCTTGTGTTAGTATTTAACCATCCCGGTTTCAGTGTTTATTAAAATCAACTATATAAATATAAATGAAAATATAATAATGAGAAACTTAATGGAAAATGCTTGCATGATTTCATATGGGATGCATGATTTCATATGGGATGCATAATTCATATTTATCTCTCATGTTGGTCTTACAGTGTTACATACACATATAGTGATTCTTCCTTAATTATTGTCCATGTTGCAAGCCTCATTCTCCTTGTCATTTATGTTTTAATAGATAGATGTTATTTACCGAGTTTTTCAAATCATTCTTGATATTTTTGCATCACAGGTTCTATTCTGCAGCTAGTATGACCGTCTCCACTGTAGCAAGTTTTTCAGTTCTAGTTTCTCAGTTTTGGAATTTTTTTTGTAGTTGTTTTAGCTATTTATTTTCTTTGTTGGGTCTGAGTAGTTATTCTCTGTTGTTATTTATGTTTTGATTCAAATAAATTTCTATTTTCAGTTTAACTTATATCATTGAACTTTCGTAATTAATAAAATTTACATTTCCTTTTTATTTGCAATGCAAATCTTTTTTTGGAAATACAAAACAGGTTCCTTTCATTTCATCACTCACTGCGTCGTCGGGTGTACCGCCATCCAACCCTGGGGTGTGACAAGCGGCTACGAAAACTAGAAGTTATCATCGGGTCTTCAGTCCATAGTAGCATTCAAATTCAACTCTTTCTCCCCCTCCAAGTAAAGATAGTGGGACAATTTATAGGCTTCAAAGGAAGGAGATTTTAATCTTTTGGCAAATAACCTCTCGTAACCATATGATAGGATGACCCATGTTGATCCCCTTTATGATAGAGATTTTTCATGATGATTTGAGGGTCTTAATGACCTCAAAATTAAGAAAGCTCAGGCTCGTTGATTTTTTTCTCATCGAGATTCTTGATTTGAATATAAATATCAAAATTGGAGTTCATTTGACCATCTAATTAAAAATTTGAAACCTCCAAAAGTGTTGTACTGGCTTGATCTAGACTTTATTGGACTTGGATTGGAAAAATTTTGGTATAATTAGATTTGTCTTATCAAAATGATCAGTTTGACTATAAATTTGTTGAAATTGGAGTCTTGAATGATATTTAACTTGGATATGAAATATTTCTTGTTAAATAAAATGCCTTAAGATTCTATCAAATTGATAAAAAATTGTTGATGATGTGACAAGTATAATCTCAATTAATACTACAATCTTGCTCTATGTCTTAATGTGCAATTTAGTTGTGCAGGACAATAACTTTGCATCATTGTTGTAAGGGATATATAAATTATATGTTCAAATATTTTATGATTATAATATAAGTCAAAACAGTTCTGGGTCCTAAATAAATCAGTTGAATAAGAAGAGCAATGAACTCTCCAAGCTCGCCATAAACTCGCTATACTCACTATGAATTTTCCAAGATCATTATGAACTTGCAATCCCCATCATGAATTTGCCAAGTTCATCAAGAGCTCACTAGGATCACATAAATTGCCAAAACTATAATGCTGAAATAGACAAAGTCAAGTTGAACTCACTGAGGTAAGATTACAGTTGTTAAAAGGATGTTAAATTTGCCAAGAGCATTGAGGCCTCTCTGTCTCTAAAAGCTACTCGTCAGAATTTCACCACGCTACTCAGCAACTTCATCCAGAGGTGGCTTCAGCGAATTGCCAATATAAATTTCAAGTATTTTGGCCAAATGTCTTATCTACTTTAATGCTAAACAGCTGTTAAGTCTAGCTATATATATATATTATACTTTTTCTTACAGTGCCAAACTCTGACTTGAATCTATAAATAATACATCAAGTTATTTGCCCTTAAATCGTATACTTTCCATAATTTAGTAAAACTCCATATCTTTTCACTCTTTATTCTCTTTTATCTGTCTAAATTTTGTTCTGTTTTTCTTATTATTCTTGTTAGTAAAGTACTGCTATTCTCTACGGATAAATTTGGACCCAACAGAAATCACAAAGCAAAGTTATTCTTTATTCATGTATTTGCCCACTAAAAATCAATCTCTTATACCGTAACCTTTTTTATACAACCCCTGATTTGAAGTTTATCATACTTAATAGTCACTGTAACATGAAAATCACAGACTTTGTTTCATGGTATTGGAGCCATCAACCAAAAAAAATTGACGTAATTGATCGTTGCCGAACAAAGAAGAAACAAAGCACCTACCATTCGGGCAAAAAAAAAAAAGGTGAACTTCTCAGAATATAATCTTGCCCGTCAAGAAAAACATAAAAAAGAAACAGCCAAACAACAGCAAATGCAAAGTACCTTCTGTGCCCCCAAATAGCAGCAATCAATTCATCCACAGAAACAAAAGTTCCAGCAAAGGTCCCCAAAAACAAGCCATATCTTAACGTCTCCTTCACTGCGCTCACCATTGCCTCCGCATTTGTGACCGCCCCCACCTTTCTAAAACCACACAAACCTCAAACCTCCGAAAAAACATTTCCCAAAACCAACAAGCACTAAACCGTACGTTCCCTGACCTCGCATAGACGCTCTTCGATCCACGACTCCTCAGCCGAGCAAGGATAGAGAAAAGTGCAAGACCGCCCTTGATCCCCGCGCCGATAGCAAAACCCTTCCCGGCAGCCTCGAGACACCTCCGCAACCACCTGCAGTCATCTTCCGTAACCCCAAGCTTTTTAATCGAACATAAGCGAGCGGAAGGCAGCACCGAGGGAAGATTGCCGACATCTCCACAGATCTGGCATTCATTCTCTCCGACTTCCGTTGTTGCGTCGTCGACGGAAGTGACGCCATTCTCCGTCAAGAAGGAGCCAACTCCGGCGGAACCTCCGACGGAGATCGGAGACATGAGAGAGCTGTAAGACTCCGACAATGGTTAGGCCATAGAAGTTTGGACGTTTTGAAATACGGCCGAAGTTGACAGCTGGGTTGTTCCAGCGACTTGGAATTTTTGTACATTCTATGCTGAGCATGTGCGCTTAAAATTCGATTAATAATTTTCGCTCTCATTTATTCCCATCTGATGCTTCCATCTAAAATTTGAATTTATTTTTAGCTAAATTTATTAAAATCACAATTATACGACCATTTGATTTTGAGCCGAGCTTGGGTCAGCTCCGAATCTGCACGAAAAAAATTGGATACAAAATTTTGACTCGTTGCTCAGGCTATTTATTTCAATTTGATCTTGGTCCGGGCTAAAATTTGAATCAATGTTCGAACGATTAATGTTCTTCGAGCTAAGATCGTAACCCTGCATACATACATCAGTACATGTGTATGACCTCAGAGAACAAATAATAACCATTATGGGAAAAATTAAGATCGGTTTTATGCTTATTAAAATTTTATATGAAAAAATGGATTTATATTTATATATTGAATACAATTTTTTTTTAATATTAAGAATTAATAATGATATTATCTCTAACATGATATAACAATTTGCAAGTCTTATAGAGGTAAAAATTAAGCTTAATTGTTAAATATGTGTACACAACAAACTGTGTGCTTTGTATGTGAATGCATCATAAATAAAATATAAATTTTAATTAAATAAAATATATGTTTGTGTTTTTTTTTCAATTTATTTTTAATGGATAGTAAACAATTAAAATTTATCAAATAGAATTAGAATGCATATATATATATATATATATATATATATCCAAAGTTTTGGGTAAATTTGCTAAACACTCATATTAAGCGATTGGCTTTTATATATGTTGGTTGTACCAAGTTTGATAGGGATGAGCTCTGGTCTCAGCTACGCTCCATTGGTTCCACTATGACCTCTAGCTGGTTAATTGGAGGTGACTCGTCCCCAACTTAAAAGAAGGGAGGCAGATCTCCTTGCCTTCCCCTTATGACTAAGTTTGGTGATAATATCAGGTTGGCTGGACTTTTTGACCTTGGCTTTCAGGGCTTTCAGTTTACTTGGTGGAGGGGGATCACTTGGGAAAGATTGGATAGATTCCTTGCTAATGATGAATGGTATCAGTGCTACCTGCATACCTCAGTTACCCGCCTCAATTTTGCTGGTTCAGATTACAAACCCCTACTAATCTCCATTTCAGCTTCACTCTGCACTGGCCTTAAACCTTTCAGATATTTGAATGTGTGGTCTGCCCATTCCGATTTCCTCCCCACTGTAAAAGCTAATTGGAAAGATGTTTCCCATTCTAATTCTTTTATTAAACTTTGGTTCTTACAAAACAAACTCAGCAAGGTCCTCAAGCATTGGAATTGGGACATCTTTGGTGATGTCTATAGATTGGTGGATCAAGTTGAGCAGGAGCTGGTACATGTGGAAATGTCAGGTTTGTGGATGAAGCCTCCCTCTTTGTAGCTACTCAAAAGGACCTCTGTACTACTACTTGGTTAGACTGTTTTCTCCAACAGAAGGTTGCCATCAGTAAATTTGTAGAAGGAGACAGGAACACAAGTTATTATCATGCTTGCATCAAGTAAAGAAGGAAATGTAATGTTATTCATAGCATTATGAACTCTAAAGGAATCAGGCCTCATAATGATATCGCCATTGATAATGATGATGTGTAATATTTTCAGGGAATCCTTGATTCTCCAGCCACTCCAACATCCCAGATTGACGCCTCATTATTTCAGGATGAGGTTGATTATGTTAACTCATTGCAGTTAGATGATGTTCCCACTTGAGAGGAATTTTGGGGTGCCCTCCACAATATTGATTCTAGCATAATTGTTGGGCCTGATGGTTATTCATCTGATTTTTACAAGAAGTGTTGGTCTATTGTTAAAACAGATGTGGATAAAGCTATTCAATCTTTCTTTGGGGGGAATGCTCTCCCTAACTATTTTACTTCTTCTAGCATTTTTTTTATTCCCAAATCAACTGAGACCTCTCATTGGCAACACTTTAAACCTATTTCCCTAAGAATTGTTTTCAGCAAAATTATCAATAAGATTTTGGTGAATACACTAAAGCCCCACCAATCTAAGTTAATCAGGCCTAATCAAGCTACTTTCATTACTGGGAGAAGCATTTGTGACAGCATTTTATTGGCTCAAGAGTTGTTAAAAGACCTTAATAGACCTTGTAGAGGTGGGAATTTAATTTTTAAGCTTGATTTTAAGAAAGCTTATAACACTATTAATTGGGAGTTCATACTAAATATTCTAAGAGCAAGGGATTTTTCACCTCCTTTCTGTGATCTCATATCCAGATGGCTGAAAGGAAATGGTATCTCTATTCTTCTTAAAGGTAGGGCTCATGGGTTCTTCACTGCCAATAGAGGACTGAAACTAGGTGATCCACTCTCTCCCACCCTCTTTATTTTGGCTATGAACTACTTCTCCAGGCTGCTGGACCATAATTTTCTCTCAAATGCAGTAAATATGTTTCATCACAAGTCCAATTTGCCTATAAGTCACCTTTTGTATGCATATGATATATTCTCTTTTCCAAAGCCACTAAACTTGCGGTTAAGCAGATTTTGCACTGTCTTGAGGCATTCCAATTGTATTCAGGTATGGAGTTTAGTCCCACTAAGTGCACCTTGTTGTTTAGCTGCAGAGTCAAGGATCACTTTAAACAGTGGGTGCATCATTTTATTGGATTCTCTATTGCTTCCCTTCCCTTCAACTACCTTGGGGTCCCTCTCATTAAAGGGAGGGTTAAGCAAGTTCAATTTGATAAGATGATTACAAATATTGATGCCCAACTCAATTGTTGGACTACCTCTTTCCTCTCCAATGGGGGAAGAATCTCCCTCCTTAAGAGCATTCTTACAACTTTTCCAAAATACATATTGCAAATGTCTGGCACGAAGAAAAGTACCCAGCTCCATTTGTAAAGATGCTTCAACAGGTTTCTATGGTATGGGCAAAGGAAACAATTGCATTGGGCAAGCTGGCAGAAGGTGGCTAGGTCAACTGTTGCTGGAGGTTTCGGCTTCAAAGGGCTTCCTCAACTACAGCACATTAACCTCTACAAACTATGAATTAAATTCAGGCAACAAAACTCTCTATGGGCCAAATTCCTTTTGGGTAAATACTGTAAAGAGCTTCACCCCAACTATGTTAATAGGAAATTTGGTGACTCCAAATTGTGGGTCAATCTGCTCAAGGTGAGACAGTTTGTTGAATCCCTATTCCTTTGGGATTTGGGGCAAAGAAATATTAATTTATGGCTGAATAAATGACGTCTCGAGGAGATGCTGCAACCTCTTCACCAAAATCTCAATTTTGATCTAAAGGTGGCTAGTTGCAAGGAGGAGAACAATTGGTCTACTGATTTGCTGAACACCATGCTGACACAACCATGTGTTGGAGCCTTTACTAAGTTGTCTATTGACAAAACTAAGAAGAACTCTATTGTCAATACTAGGAGCACTGGTCAAAGCATTACTCAATATGTCTACTCCAGATTGCACCAGTGGGCTTTTGTCCCACGAGGTGCTTGCATTTGAAACAACTTCCTTACTCTATCCATGTTTTTATGGGATGGAGGTTGTTTCACGAGTTTTTGCCTACTGATGACATTCTCAAAACTCAAAGGGTTGAGGGGCCCTCCTCTTTTCTTTCTTTTATTTTAGGTGGGGACCTTTTAAATGTCCCTTACCATAGAATTTGTAATTGATTTTACTTGAATGAAGTACTCTCTCTTTTTTTTGCAATATATATATGTCCATACATATTGCATGCGTCGCGTACTCCGACCTATTGGTTGGCATCCACGGCATAAGACACATCAGATCAAGGGTTCAAATCCCCTCTAGCTTAGTTGGCCTTAAGGAGGTTGTACTCGAATTGTTAGACACATTAGGAGTAGTTGAGGCTCATATAATAGCATCTGGTCATTCTTTTTTTTCAATATATATATATATATATATATATATATATATATATATATATATATATATATATATATATATATATANATATATATATATATATATATATATATATATATATATATATATATATATATATATATATATTTGAAAAGGCTAGGGACGAGTCAGTTTAGTCCTGCCTCTGTTACGAGTTTTCGGAAGGGAGCCGACTAGCAAATTGGTGAGGTGTGTACCATTACCCGAAGTAACCAAAGTATCATCCATGAGATTCCTGAGCTCAAGCAGATGAATGACTCATTTTATCAGTTGATTGGTCCAAAGGTGGTCGGACAGGTGTAGGCTGTTGCACATCATAAACCTCATGTGCCTGAATAATATTAACATCATGCTCGACCTGATGAGGCGGTAGAGAAGCAGTAGCAATATTGTCACCTGTAACATCAATGATAGATTCTAGGGTAGGTGAAGTCTGAAGTGTCTCCCTCACCCCTACGAAAGGAGGTTCCAAAGGTGAGGAAATAACAACCTTTTGTGTAGGCTAAATGGTTGACATATTGCCTGCGAGAATAGTGGCATCTTGAGGGGTATCCTTTTGATGATCAATACTGTCGATAACTTGGAGCATACCATGAGGAATGGAAATCATTGTCTCTGACAGAGAACTTTGCTTCTTTGGTCTGAGGTGAGGGTGTAAATTATGACATTGAGAACTAGAGTGGTCAAACATATGACAGTTCGAACAAAACGAGGGAAAAGACTCAATCACAACTTTTTGCCAATATCCATGGTGTTGTGTGTCACACCAAATTTCCTCAGAAGCGATTGAAGTGATATCCCTTTCAACGAGTACCGTGGCTTCATATGGACGAGAAAGATTAAAAGAAAAAACGTTCATTTTGAGTGATTTGCTATAGACTGAAGCAATAGAGTACAACATTTTTTAAGTAAAATAATGAAATTTCATGTCATGGAGGCGAATCCAAACCGGAATGATTGGTGGTTCCGTCTGTGGGTCAAAATCCACATATCGTTTCAAAATCTTCATTGCTCTGTTATCAATCTAGATTATTCTTCTAGCAAATAATCGCTTGTAATTCTCTTCTAGCAAACAATCACATGTACTTCTCTAACAAAAGTCATATCTAACTTGTGTGATATTACTTCTAACTATTCAAGAATAGCTAACGTTTTAAAATCTACATCAACATAATATAATTATTTGAACTGGGTCGGAACCCATAGTTTTTTCCCCTTCGGCCTTCTCATATAAAAATTCTTATTATATTTTCTGCAACACAAAGATGTCAATATATCACTCTACCATTACGAATCTATAAACAACTAACACTAACACATATACCTTTTATATTTACATCACCAAATCTTTCTATCACATACAAATACCACTATTTTGTGCTTTAAAAAATGAAATACACATGTCATACATAAATAAAATTATATATATAAGTTTAAGTGTTTTATATGTAAATGCATAAGTTTTAAATGGTATAAATGTAAGTCTCCCAAAAGGAAACAAAAAAAGAGCTTATAATCAATCAAATCCAACTATCGAAGGGATAGCCGGCTTCATAGTTTACTCTGTAAATAGTTAGTATGTTATTATCGTACATGGAATGATTGATCAAAGCTATACAACTAAGTACAATTCTTTCTTGCGTGCATTGTGGAGATAGCACATGTTACCGCCATTATGGCAACAGCGACCTCAGCCCGCAACTTAAATGACAAGATTAGTGGTTTCATCACCGCCCTACAAGTCCCAATCAAGCCCTTATTTCACGATTAAATGCACATGTGCAATTCTTTCTAAAACAATTGGGAGATTTACATAAACATCACTCAATTTTTATGTATTTACATAGCCAACATCTAAACTTCATTATTATTTTTTATATATATTACATCACACAAATATTTCATACCGCATCAAAACTATAATTATAGGTAAAAATTGAAGTTTAAAAGTAAGATATGCAAATACATTAGAATTAAGTGGTATGTATGCAAACCATCCAAGTTCTTAAGATCAAATCATCTCAAATTCTTTATGACTGTTTGAAAGCCATGAAATTGCAGGTTGATTGTGCAGAAAGTCACAGAAGACGCTACAAGTGGCAACGCAAGATGGGATGAATGAATTGTTCTAAACCCTTGAAATAAGTTTCAAGAGACACGATGGATTAGAATATATTGTGTACTGATAAGAGAAAATTTGTGTAATTGTAAATAATGAATATAAGGTCAAGTACGAAAGATAAATAGTATTTTTTTCATTAATAGAGTCCTTAAAAAAGCATCATCAAACAAGCACAAATAACAACAAATACAAAAAAAATGATGAAAACAACATAATCAAAATCAAATCAATCCAATCTTAATGTGAGACAAGTAGTGCTGGTACATAAGCTAAAAATATATATATTTTATGTTGAACCTTTTGTCGATGGTCCATCCACTACTAAAATTTTGGGGCATTTACATGCCTCCCCGCTTTTGTGTGCTATAAAATTTGTGATGGTAAAATGATGATTTAACGTCTTAGCAAGATTCATCACATAAAGATAAAAGAAAAGTAGTTAGAGGAGACAATTTTTTTATGTGAAAAATCCTAGAAAGGAAAAAAATCATAAAGTTTAACCCGATTAAAATAATTTACTATATAATCAGGAGTATAAATGTTCACTCCACACTTAAAATAGGGATGATAGAATTAGAAGATGATGTTGAAATCATAACTGTTTTGAAACAACTCAACAAATATAATTGTTAAGATAATTGTAATTATAACTCTTACAGTCAAACTATAATAGCCGTGTTGCGATTATAACAGTCACAGTTGGTTGTAAAAAACATTGTTGATGATACAAGTAGCAATTGATGGCTATAATTACCATAATAGAGCTACCATAATCATAGTCAGAAGCTATAACAACCGCAGTTGGCTAAAAAAAAGATAGTTGTATGAGGCTATAACAATCCTAGTAGGGTGATCAAAACTCAAATTTGTGGTGGTAAAAAACAAGTAGTTGATGATGACCAATAACGGTCGATTGCAACATTTAGTTGTTAGCAACAACTGATAGGCCATGATTTCGGGCGACAGGGGACAACCACAGAGATTTAAAAGTTAAACTTAAGTAATCAACTCACTCTTCTATTCTTCTCTCTCCCATCTAATAAATAATTGGTAATTTAAACCTCCTCTATTGTTACCCAAAACAAATTAACAGTTGATAATTTTTCCCTTTACTATTCTTCATTGCTTCATCACCCTCATAGAAGGCCCTTTCTCTTCAATCATATGCTATTTGAAAAGTAACTCTAATTTATCTCCTCAATTGTGCAGCGAAACTATAATGTACACTCTTTTAAAATTTAGTTGATTATTGAATTTCTATGCAGCCATGCATGTGCAAAATCTCATTAAATCATACAAATTTGTGTGCTCTTGTGATTGTTTGGTAACTCATTATCATGTTATTGTTTTTAGACATATTATTATTCTCTTCAACTGATTTATCAAGTAGTCTCCTCATTATTGTGCATCTTAGATTGGTAAAATAACATTAAAAAAAACATAAATACAGCATACAGATCAGACAGATTACTAGAAAAAAATAAGATACGCATAGCATTGTGTTTTGACACTAACTATCAAAACAACTTGACGCCGTTCTTCACCTTATAAATCTATAGTTGACCTTTAACACATCTCTTCATCATAATTCTTCTTCATTCATATTTAGTTGTATCAAAAACTCATTGCATTTAAAATAAACGTGTACCACTCAACCAGAAAACTCTGAAAATCTTGACAGGAGGATCAATCAGCTACCTTTATCACATGATAGGACCTCTAAATGTTGTTTAGAAAATGTTTTAAACTTCATACACTAACAAATAGAATAAAAAAAAATTATGAAATCACAAATACTAATTAATTAGCTATAACAACTTACTATTTGCTGCTCTCAATTTTCATAAATTTACATAAAAGCTAAAAGTGTAATGTATGTCTTTATATGAATACATGCTTTAAAAAGAACTCTGAAAATTTTCATTTGACTCGATAAATACATGGAATTTATTCCCTGCACAATATTTCTGTCATGAGACAAATCAATATACCTGTCGCGCTACATTGCCAAATAATGTTGCACCATCCTCCCTATCAGCTTCAGGTCATCTGTGAAAATTCCCTGAAAAGTTGAATAATTTAGCTCAGGAGTGTTCTCGGTAGTAGCAGCCCCCTGGAACCAGTATTTGTATCTGAGCCAGTACATGTTAATGCAACATGATATTGATTTACAACTTTGATTATATCCTTTCGAGCAAAAATGAAAGATTCGAAATCAGATGTGGCAGCCAGCGGTCTTCGACAATCAAGAAACAGTTTAAATGCCTACCCAAGTCCAGCCATAAACAGCGCCAGGAAAATATTGAAGTAGAAGCGCTTGCATGTTCAACATTCAACAAATGTCCATACTGCTGCATCGCAATGAAAGAGTTGTATCTGGAACTTGTTTGGCAAGTATTTGTTGCATTGAATTTCGGTTTAGATAAGCTGGAAGAAAGGATGGGGAATAACATGTGTCAAATATTTAAATTTACAAACGGGACATAACAGATGGGATAAGAGAATGCAAAACATACTTGAATAAGCATCTTCAAATTCTGATTGTTGTGTTCCTTTCAGAGATCCATAATCAGTAACTTGTGAAGGCAGGCCATTAAGACTTGTATAAAAATTAGAGCATATGGCGCTATCAAGATTTGAGTTCCTCATAGTTTCCCCATCCTCTTTTAGCTGAATAGAACTTGTTTTGCTACCCTGATAGCAAAAATTCTGAATTATATGCATGACAGGCCAATACTTCAGTGGATATCAGATGAAGCTTTTATCAGACGATAAAAGGAACATGATATAATCATATTTACTTGAAAACGACAAGAACACGGCATCTAGGATGAGGAAGAACGAAGACTACTCAAACTAAAAGCTAAAAGCTAAAAGCTAAAAGCACAAGAACCTGTTCAATTAAAAAATTGCAAAAGTCTCTAGTTTTAAAATTGATACAATTATCAAAATACACATTCAAAATGTCGGACATGTTGGTTCATAGGATCAAATTGACAGCCTAAGCTTTAATTTTTCTTTAGTTAATGTCCTTTCAATTGTTTTTGGGTTTTCTACAACGCAATTTAAAGTTTCCTTTTATAATCAGCCCTATGATGATCCCGATGAGAATGGGCTGTAATCTCTAATGATGGGAGCTTTTCTTCAACCTGATTCAATTCGGTTCACTTTGCTAGCTTTACGTAAGTTATAGTTTTGAGCTTGAATGGTTTTCAATCCAACCTGGAATTTCTCTAGTTTGGTTTCATAGCCTTGTGTGACTTTTGGACTTAATGGTTCAATTTAAGCCCTGAGCAGTGATTCGGTAGCAAGTTTCCCCACGCACTTTCACTTGTTCAACATATGACATACGATTGAGAAATGTAACTACGTTTACAAGGTTAGTCGCTCTGCTATTACGGGGGTATCACTGCTGAAAGCAATCAGCTTTGCAAACTCTCAGCAAATCTATTAATTTGGGTTGCCTGCTTGAATTCTGATTTTTTTTTTGTTGCTCAAGCGAGAACTCTATGATTATAAATAAACGAGAAGAAATAATTGCTCAAAACCTACTTTGTGCATTCATAGCATGGGCTTAAATAGAGCATGCCAATATTTTACAAATAAACTACTTCAATTTTCCTTTTTCACCAATAGAACGCTAAATTAGATCCAATTCTCAATACTCCCTCTCAAGATGGGAAAAAGATATTCACTAAGCCTATCTTGTCATATAACCTAGATAAATCTAATGAATTGAGTCGCTTGGCGAGGCAATCAACTACTTGTTCTCCAGCGGCTAACCGACTTAGCTACAGTAGCACGTTACTTAGCTTTTCCTTGAAGAAGAATCTATCAATCTCCACATGTTTGACTCTATCGTGTTGCACCGGGATGTTGGTAATGTTGATTTCTGACTTGTTTTCATACCACAACTTCATTTGGGTTCCTTGATCCATCTTGAGCTAGACCAATAAGGCTCTCAGCCGCATCACCTCGGCAACTCCTAGAGTCATGGCCCTGTACTCTGCCTCTACTGTTGACCTTGCTACTACAAATTGTTTCTTGCTTTTCTAAGAGACCAAGTTACCCCATACGAACATGCAGTATCCTGAGGTGGATCTTCCGTCATCTGCACAGCTAGCCCAGTCAGCACCACAAAAGTCATCAATGTCTACATGTCTATTCTTCCTGAAGATCAACCCCTTCCCTGGTACACACTTCAGGTACCTCAAAATCTGTTACACTGCATCCATATAACCCCTGGATCATCATGTAGCAGCTCACTACGCTCACTGCAAAAGAGATGTCGGGTCAAGTGTGACACAAAAAGATCATACGGCTCACCAATTTGTGGCACCTCTCACGATTAACTATTACTCTTACCTCTGCACTCAGCTTGGCTTTCTGGTCAATTGGAGAAATCGTAGATTTGCAACCCAGCATGCATGTTTTCGTGATGAGATCTAGTACATATTTTCTCTGGGGCAAGACCATCCACTTAGGTCCATGTGCACTTCAATCCCAAGAAAATATTTGATTAGTCCAAAATCTTTCACCTCAAATTCATAGTTCAATTTTATCTTTGATTGGGCAATCTCTGTCTTATCATCATTGGTGAAAATGATGACATCAAAATATATAACAAATATAGTGATTTGATTTTCAAGATGTTGAAAGCTAAATTGTCTGTTGATATATCATGCCCACCATAATCTTTGTAAGCTTGTCAAACCAGCTCAAGAAGACGCTTCAAGTGATGAATTCCTGAGCCTACACACCTTGCTCACTGTCTGGACTATACTGAATCCCGGCGGTATCTCCCTATATACCTCCTCCAGTAACTCACCATGAAGAAATGCATTCTTCACATCAAGTTGGTGTAACCTCCACCCACCATGCACTGCCATAAAAATCAGTGACCTCACTATACTTATCTTTGCAACTGGTGAAAAGGTTTCATCATAGTCAATGTCATATGTCTAACTGTATTATTTTGCCATTAGTCGTGTTATATATCTCTCCACATTTCTTCACAATCCACTTGCACCCAACTCTTTTGCTCCGCTGGTAGTGACGCTATCTCCCATGTTCGATTTTTATCAAAAGTCCTAAGCTTTTCATGCATAGCCGCTTTCTACTTGAAATCCTCCTTAGCAACCAAAACTTGGTTAAAGAGACAGTGTCCAAAAATGCAATGAATGCTCAATGTAAATGTGATATGTTAGAATATATAACGAAGTTAACAATGTCATGTTCTCATCCAAAACGATCGGGAAGATGTCCTCAAAAAAAGGGAGGAAGAAAAGGAGAAATCATATCACCTTGGAGTTCTGAGTTCGAGATAGATGATGTGTGTGTCTCAAGAGTCGGAAAAGACCGAGGCAAGGGACTAGCTAACACAAGTGCACTGCAGGCACCGTTCTCTCATTTTGTTTCCTTCTTTTTGTGTACACCCCTAGCTCACCTTCAACCTGAATCTCATTATCTCTAGGTTCACTCTCCTCACTTTCTAATTCATCAACTGATTCATCCCACATCACCGGACAAAACATTGTTCGGATATCTCACTATTGCTACTCCCCTCTCTTGTCTCATATCTCTAGCAACTGACAAGTCACCAAATGGTGAGGTCACCTCATGGGTATAGTATGATTCAAATTCACTAAATGATACATTCATGCTCACAAATAGTCTCTTCTCTATTGGGCTCCAGTAGAGACACCCCATTTTGATAGCAGGATAACCTACGAACACACATTTCACAGCTCAGGTATTCAGTTTCACTATTAATGGTCTTTAATCCTTCATAAAACATATACAACCAAACTCCTTCGATAAGAGAATCCCACAATTATCTACTTTCAACATCTGACAAAAAGATTTTCAATCCAACACCCTTGATGACATCCTATTGATCAATTGAGTAACTATCGAAAATGTTCGCCTCATAAGCGTTTTGGGACATTCATTGTGATAATCATACTTTGAGCAACCTCTAGAAAATGTCTATTATTCCTTTCTGCTACTCCATTTGGTGTCAGTGTGTATGGACATGTCGTTTGATATTGTATCCCTTAAGGCAACAAGTATTCATCAAATGTCTTGGTGTTATACTCCGTACCATTATCAAACCGTATGTTTTGTTGTTATACTTTGTCTCATTATCAAACCTTAATACCGTCACTATTGCACTATATTAAGTCTGGACTGTCTTGTGAAAGTCTCACCCTTATTTTTCATCAAATATAACCAACTAACACAAGAAAAACAGTCAATAAAGATCACAAAAAATCGATAACTATTCATAAAACTTGTAAAACAAGGTCCACAAACACCCCAATGAATCAAGTCAAAAACACCATAACAGATATAAGAGATCCTAATAAGTTTGTCAACTCACAAGCATCACAAAAAAAATTTTGTTTAATTATCTTTTTATACAAAGAATGATGCAACCAACCCAACAAATTAAAACAAAAGTGTCCATGCGTCTAAGATATAGCAGCAGCACATCCTCCACGCTCCTTCCAGGTTCTCCTACTCCATCACTCTCTATAACGAATACCAAAGCTGAGTTCATCCCCTCCCGGTTGAAGTACAAAAGACCACTGTCATATTCCAGTCCCAAGGATCTAACCCCCGTATGAATATCAAAAGAAACAATACATTTTAGTTGGAGAATAATGACACTAATAAATAAAATATTTACTGAAAATGGAGCAAGCAAAACATTAGCCAAAGTCTTATAATTGGTACCCCACACAATACTCTAATCAATTACAGACTGTGTTGCACCATCAACAGTCTGAATGCTCTCCAATAATGTTAGAGAAGCATAGGAATAAAATTCTTTAGCAGTACCTGTCACATGTCAAATTGTACTAGAATTTACTATTCATTTTGATGATGTTGTGGTGGAAATAAAGGTAAAAGCAAGTGTATCACAAGTATCATTGTCATGGTGAGCATAAGTAACAATATTATCTTTTGATGACGACTGCTTGGAAGAATCCTTAGTTCCATCTCTTGTTTCTTTTTGCTTCCTCTTTAATAACTCCAAACACTCATGATCCTCATTGGTAAGAAACATATCTATTTCTCCATCCTCTGCTACCATCAGATTTGCCTGGTAGCCCCCTTTCCACCTTTTCGACCACCACGGTCACGATTATAGCATCCACCCTGTACACGCCACATGTCTCTCTTTCCTTAAGTGGCCTAAGACAGGTCTTGCTCAGATGCCCAACTCCACCACAATTGTAGCACTTACGAGTCTCCCCGTGGACACTTATCATACCTGAGCTCGAGGCATTCAATGATGAGAGCGCACCCGAAAGTCCACTCGACTCTGAGTGCAACTTCATGCAACTCTCCAACTGTATCATTATAGCAATAGTCTCATCCAATGAATGGATAGTGGCCTGAGCTAAGAGGACTGATCGCCTCTGATCAATGGTAGGCTTCAGAAGGTAAGAAACTGCATAGTCCTCATCTGTGGAAAGATCTCTCATTTCTTGTGCTCTGGATTATCACAACTCGGCGTCGATGAAAAGTGATTAAGTTATGCCCACAAACACTCCAAATCTATGGTGTATTCCTGAATCAATCTATCACCACGTACGACTGTATCTCACGTTGAATCTGGAACACCCTCAAGTGGTTCTTCGTCTCAGCATAAAACCTCTTTAACTTTGCCCAAATGTCCCTCACTATTTGAAAGTCATCTACTGACGAGGCAGTTGATGGAACCATGTAAAGTAAAGCATATGTGGACCTCCACTCATCCCCTTCAGCATTATCATCCTTTGGCTCAGTCTTGACTCGCGTCAGATATCCCACCAATCTCTTTCCTATTAGAGCAACCTCGATTCAATGCGACCAACTCAGATACATGATGGTCAACCCATCAAGCTTCCAATCCACAAGAGGGAGA
The DNA here is from genome assembly GCA_003013225.1 of Phalaenopsis aphrodite. Classification (NCBI taxonomy): domain Eukaryota; kingdom Viridiplantae; phylum Streptophyta; class Magnoliopsida; order Asparagales; family Orchidaceae; genus Phalaenopsis; species Phalaenopsis aphrodite. Next base: position 240,179 of record NEWO01000251.1, on the reverse strand, counting down.
TCTAACTTCACCTGCGTCCGAGAACGTGCAGAGGTAGTGGTCCGCGTCGAGACGCTAGCTCCTATATGAGTCCGATCAAGACCTTTAGAACCTCAAGAGCTATCTTCCCAAATGCAACTATGTGCAATGTCGGCTCGAAGTCTTTCCAACTTAGCCTCGATCGACCTTCCTTTGACAACTTTAAGGTTAATTGGAGATTTTTTATGAGTCTCACCTCTTTTGTTGAACACTGGTGTAGTCGTGTAGAAGTCAATTGGAACAATTGGATCACAACCGAAATCATATTAATGGAACATCTTTCAGGCTCTGTCAAATACTCTTTCAGGATCGTTATCTTCTCGTTTTTGAAATTTTTCTCGAACCACTCTTTGAAGCTGATACAATTCTCTATAGTATGTCCGAGTAGTCTGTGGTAGGGACAGTAGTTGAGATGGTCTTTCTTGTCGACTTCCTCAGGCCTCTTTGGTTCTCGTAATCTGAATTTGAGATTTTTAATCAAATACTGGAACACCTTTGCTACAGTTTCTTTTCTGAAAAAATATACTTTGCTCAATTGTTTAGCCACAAATAGACCCTATATTTCATCAATCTGGCATGGCCTATGCTGGGATAATTGTTAACCGTGATGTTGGTTGTATTGTTGGTTATGCTATAGATCGTACTGCTGTAGATATTGCTGGTTGTAAAGTTGCAAATGTTAGTAGATTTGTTGAGGATGTTTGACCTGAATCTGTACTAACTGTTTGTCTTTATCCACCGTTGTTACTCTCTCAGATTTCTCTTTGAATGTCATCGCTGGCTTTGAACTATTATGGAGAGATGACGACGGTACTGTGGTAGCAACCTCATAGACTCCATCCTCTCCGTAGTTAGCAGGCAACTGCTGAAACTTACTCCCAATGAGTAGAGGTAAAGTCTCACGTAATCCTGTCTTATCCAGTCGGAGGTCGGTGTCAGTAGCAGCCAACTCTGTGGCTTTTGACTTTTCGGCCCTTAGAATTTTTTGGTTGCGCCTCATTTCTTGTGTCTTGGTCAGTCGCACGAACTTTGAGTTGGACCAAAAGCATCGACTGACACTTCTTCGTATAGAATCTCCTTCTCTTTGTTTAATGGAACAGTTTGTGTAGTAGCAGTGAATCCGGTGGCAGAAGCAGAAACAGTCCTGGGAGCGATCCCTACGCTCCTAGCGGCAGACTTTATATTAACAACAGGGTTCTTTTCAATCAATACTCTTTTCAAAAGGGGGAGTTCCTTAGCAGACTTCAGGTTGAACTCCACAACAAGCTCAGTGGACATGTCCGTTTCAGACTGCATCATTGTGGCAGCGACATTCCCGAACTTGACTTCAATATCGTCCAATCCTTGTCCAAACTTAATGACTGTCAAGTCAGGTAGCTCACTCTTGCTAATAGCAAACTCCATTCCGGTGGCGAAAGAAAAGATCAACTTTGGTGAAGACATTGTCCCTGTCATTTGAAAAAAAATCTGAAAGTCAGTGACGTCCAATGTCTTGTAATTTCAACGAAAGTACTAAAGTTAACGCACTTGTCTTATGAACTGTGTATCATTTAAAATTTATTCATGTGAATCTTGTATCAAATTTTGTGATTTATTTCGCTTTGAAAATTTGATGGAATTCAGTTTTATTTGGAGTTTAAATGGAAGATTGTGAGAGTGAAATTTTAGTGTTAACTCGTTCACAACAAGGCAACATCGAATAGGAATAAAGCATAGGACCCGGTCCGAGATTTGGAAGAGTCGGCTTCGCATCGAACTCGCTTCAATAGATCACTCATAGTCTACCACACCTATTAGGGGTCCATCCCACTAAATCCTAGGGATTCCTGAATCCCTCTGCTTAAGGATGGTTAAGCAGATGGTCCTGGAATCCAAGAAGAGTTGACCATACTGACTCAAGAAAGAAATGAGCACAGTATGTCAACGGAAGAACAACAATCTGGCCCACGATGTGCATGGACACACTGTCAATGTATGAAGACAAAAGCATTTGATCAAAATGGAGAGAGAAACTAGTCCCCAACGGAATCGCCAAAATTTATCGGTCAACTTTTTGATTTCGAAAAGTATTTTATAGTTTTGAAAAGTAGATGATTTAATTTAACCTAAAAGGTATATAATTTTATGAAAATAGTGTATTTTAATTTCGAAAAAATGAGACCGACTGGATCCCATTTGCCCAATAATTTGTATAATAGTGTCCGGTACCACAAATGATATACATTCTCGAAATATAAGTGTACCCCGCGGCGATGGACCGAATCGTACAAACTACGAATTTTTTGACATCCATTTGGTCTGCGAACATTTTATATGTGACTGAAAAATTCTTTTATTTAATACAAACATTAAATTAGAGTTTATTTTACTTGGGTTCCAAGTTCCCTATAGAGGCAAGCCCCTATAGTTAATTACATCACAAGTGATGGGAGTCACTTGAGAAAACTCTCGATAATGATCGGTGGTTCTAGTCTTCAAGAATTCAAAGTTCAGGTTTTCAAGGTTGAACGTGGAAAAACAAGTGGGAATGACTCAAGTAAGAACAATCCTTTCCGGAGTCCAAAGAAAATAAAAGGTAAGGGATGTCACAGATCCAGAGGGGAATCCTCAGTGACTTCCCAAGCTATCCTAATATGTGGCTGTATTTAAGAGAGGATGTTATTCAATTGTTCGATCCTGCCAATTTTATTATTTGAGACTTACATATGCATAATACCTGATTATGCAAAAAGCCCACAGAGATAAGAGAGTTTATGTCGTGTCACACGACAATCTCGAAACCTAAAGCAGATTAGGACTTACATTGTACAACATGGTTGTACAAGAGCCTAAAAATGGAGTGTGAGGATTTACGTCGCGCTAGGCAAATTACCTTGAAATCCTATGGGTTGTTATTATACTAGGAAAGGATAATGCTGAAGAAGATCCTTTTGCTGCTCAGATTGAATTCCTCGTCGTGCTGCCAAAAAAGTTGGCTCCAAGCTCCTGTCGTCGCGACGGCCCCAGGGTTTGAGTGTTTGAGATTGGTAGTTTATGCTTCATAGTTTTGGTGTCAATGTTTGGTTTTGTTTTGTTTTGGTTTTGGTTTCAGTTTTGATTTTGCATGCAAAATAATCAAATTGCAGATAAATAAAATATACTTGAAAGGTAAAATGCAGTAAAGTAAAATGTTATATAAGACATTGGTAAAAATGGGGGCTCAGAGCTGGGCTGTGTGCTTCCCGATCTTGAATAACAGTTATCAAACCGATAATCAACAGAAGACAGTCATTAACCTCAATCCAAGTGACTAGCCATGGACATTTATAAATTTTCATAGAAAAATTCTCATGCAAAAGTTTCTGTTCAAATCTTTTTTATGTAGAGTTCTTTTTAACATACGAAAGAAATTTTTTTATTTTTTGTAAATATTTTGTAAAGTCGTATAGTTCACAGGCTAGTCACTCTAATCGTGCTAGAACTACTGACAACCTAAGAATGTCAGGGGCAACGATCCCACCAAGAATCGGCGAATAATATCATGGATCCTTCCCTCTCCCTTATTGAAGATCTTTGAGGTAGGAGATATTATTCTAATAATCTCACTTTGTATCCCTCGTTTAAACACACATAAGCAATGTCATCATCGCCCTCGCCACCTAGACCCTAGACTCATCTTAGTCTGATGATCCATATGCGGCGTTAATAAATTTCCCCAATTGCCAGAAGAATTCGAGTGTAATATTCAAGCTCAAATCTCGATGCACTGGGTTTCATTGTAGGTTAAGTCATTGAGGGAATTTCACTGTTGAATTAATTAAGGAAGCATGGACTACGCCTCGGTGCGTGTCCTCATGGATAGTGTCTTAATCAATTTGTGAATTAGGATCAAGTGACAAGTTTCGTTATTTATTCGAAAATTAAGTGGATGAACATTCACTTAGAATGTGCTCCTAAAATTTAGGAAGTCTATATTGAAAAATAGGCGGATGAACTCTCACCTAAGGTGTGCTCCTAAAATCTAGGAAGTCTATTGCTGAGAATTAGGTGGATGGACTCTCACCTATGGTGTGCTCCTAAAATCTAAGAAGTCTGTGCTGAGGATTAGATGGATGGACTCTCAACTAGGTTGTGCTCCTAAAAACTAAGAAGTCTATGCTGAGAATTAGGTAGATGGACTCTCACCTAGGGTGTGCTCTTAAAATCTAGGAAGCCTACACTTTAATTTGTGCTTAAAATGATTTAAAGTGTTTCATCCTCAATTAAGTGTTTTTTTAACTAATACTCATATATTTCTAAGTGTCTTCCAAGTAATTAAATCAGGAATTCACATTTTTTTGACTTGACCATTTAAAAATAAATAAAACAAATGGAGGAGACCAACCCATTTTCAAAACTAATAAAGCAAAAAAAAAAACGGGGAAAACAATAAGTGAATCGGCCTAAAAACATTCAAACTTTTTCAAAATTGTAACTAAATCGGCTCTCAAGAAGAACGTTTAAATCTACTTCAAGACAGTCTTTTGGTCGGCCCAAAACAACATTTAAATACTTCAAATCAGCAGGTAAATCATTGCTTAAATGATGCCCAAAACTTTTCCAAAATGGTGCATAAACAACCCCGAAATGATGCTTTTAATGCCTCCAAAACAGTGTTACAACAATGCAAAAATGGTGTTCATAATGTTTCCAAAACAGTGTATAAAACGGCCCCAAAATGATGTGTTTGATGACTCTAGAACAGTGAATAAAACAATCCCAAATGATATTTTTATGTCTCCAAAAATACTCAATATTATCCCAAATCAGAAGGCTCCAAAATGGTGCATTTAAAGTTCTAAGACTCTAGTAAAGTCAGGCCAAAAAAAATAAAAATAAAAAAAAATCCTAAAACATCCCAAAACAATGTGTGTTTAAATTGTGATCAAACCTCCCTAAAAAGGTTCAAAAGGCTGCAGCGAAACCAGTCTAGACTAGTACCAAAACAGTGAAAACCTTCCTAAAAGTGTACATTTAAAGCTCCAAAAACTGCAGCAAAATCAGCCCAAAATAGTCCCCAAAATATCATTTAATTATCCTCCAAACAGAATTAAAACAACAAGTAAAGTCCCCAGAAATCAGCATTTAAATNTGCAAAAATGGTGTTCATAATGTTTCCAAAACAGTGTATAAAACGGCCCCAAAATGATGCATTTGATGTCTCTAGAACAGTGAATAAAACAATCCCAAATGATATTTTTATGTCTCCAAAAATACTCAATACTATTCCAAATTAGACCACAAAAGGCTCCAAAATGGTGCATTTAAAGGTTCTAAGACTGTAGTAAAGTCAGGGCAAAAAAAATAAAAATAAAAAAAAAAATCCTAAAACATCCCAAAACAATGTGTTTAAATTGTGACCAAACCTCCCTAAAAAGGTTCAAAAGGCTGCAGTGAAACCAGTCTAGACTAGTCCCAAAACAGCGAAAACCTTCCTAAAAGTGTACATTTAAAGCTCCAAAAATTGCAGCAAAATCAGCCCAAAATAGTCCCCAAAACATCATTTAATTATCCTCCAAACAAAATTAAAACAGCAAGTAAAGTCCCCAGAAATCAGCATTTAATGGGGCACAAAGCCCCTCAATAACAGTAAATGAATCAACACCCGGGTGACATATAAAGCCTCCGAAACCAGCAATTTATAGTATCCAAACGGTGAAAAAGTCGAGGCAAAATAGTAAGAATGACAACTTAGAACGACATCCAGATTCTTCTTCAAAACAACGATAATACCGAGAAACTGACCAAGAAGAATCGAATAAAGATTTGCATGCAAACCCCACAATTCCTACGCGTTAACATATCTCAAAACTAAACTTCAATTTTAACATTTATACCACCCAAATCTTTCATATTGCATCGAAATATCGTGATTCTATCTTTAAAAAGTTGAAATTCACATTTTCATGTAAATGCACAAAGATTGAGTGGTGTGCATGTAAATATGATTGTTTAGGTTCTAGGAATGTAAATACCTAAGAATTGTCTGGTATGTGTGTAAGACTTAAAATTTAGGTGTAAGATATGTAAAAGTGGGGCAATTGAGTGGTAAGTATGTAAATGTTACATCAATAAACATCAGCATTGCTCTATACTTCCCCTCTATTGACAGGAAACATAAGGAAATATGAATTAAAACACTTCATCTGTGATTTGTGGTAAAACTAGAAATAAAAGAACACCATAATTAAATGGAATAAGCATTGCCTGCAAAAATTCTTTACCCAACTGATGTTGTTCTGCTTCAAAAGGCTCTACTTCGGCTCGACGGTTGTCAAGTACCCGGACATAAGAAGATTTTCAAGCAGCATTCAACCCATCTGACGTTGTTTTCGGCAAGAGCACGACAAGGATGGGGAATAGGCCGCGAAAGAGATCACCGACATGGAGGAGATCACTGGCAAGGAGGTGAAGATGGGTCGGCCAAGTAGGTGAGGGTTTCGGTTGAGTCAGGCGAGATCCTCGGCGCGGAGAAGGAGAAGCGAGCGAGGGCTTTGGTGCAGCGGAGGGTGAAGCAGGCGAGCGGGCTCGAGCGGTCTCGAAGCAGAGAGGAGAGGCAAGACTAGAAGGAAGACGCGGCGGTCTGTCGAGAGGAAGAGAGGAGGCGAGGGAGATGGAAAAAGGGGAAGCGAGATTTTCAGTGCAGGGGAAGAGGCGATCTCTCACACACGAGCAGGAAGTCTGGAGGCGGGATCGAACGTGGTAGAGGGAGGCGAGCGAGTCTCGGTGCGTGAGGCAGAGGGGGAGAAGGCGAGCGGAGGAGTGCGATCGAGCAGGGCCAACCAGAGGAGGATCAGATGAGGCGAGCGGGAGAGCCGAATCCCCAAGCAGGAGCCCGAGCGGGATTTCTATCCCTCGAATTCCAAAAATAACTGTTAAGCTTGCGTTGGGCGAGGAATTAATAATTCCCTTAGGCAGAGGAGTTTTATTTAGCATATAAGGACTCCTAATTAAATTTCATTGAGGCTGATTAAATTATTTATTTGAAATTTGAAATCTGAAATTGTTTAGTCTATGTTAAGCCCGAGTCCAGCCCAAATTGCACTTGAGCTGAGCTCGAACCCGTGTCATGTTAAATAAAAAAAAACGTGCATTGATATTCGTGCTAGTCGCTCGCGCGCAAAACCATAACAATGCGGGTGTCCTTCCTAGCTAAAGTTGACGTTTCGGACGCGTCGGTGCGGTCCATTTCGTCATCCAAGGTCATCCAGACGTGTTCGCCGATGGGCGAGTCGATTCAAGTCAAAGTTGTGTGTGGTGCAGTGAGTGTGTGAATTGCGGCGTTCACGAGTAATCGAGTCACAAATGGTTCACCTAAGGCTGTTTCATCCTATAAAAACTCATTTTCGGGTCCTCTACATGTTGGTCCTTAGGCCTTGCAACTAGAAGTTGAGTGCTTGGAACCACTCATATGAGTTCTTCACAAAAATGAGTCAAGAAGTGACTTGAAGTTCTACGGGAGGTGGTCTCTATTGCTAGTCCGCTAGGATGGTCAATAAGAACTCCTAAAGCTAAATCATAGGTTCTAAGAATAGGAGACTAAGACTTCACTAAAAATGAGGTCAACACATGCCTGCTCTGCAGACAGGAGAACAGACTGGAGGAAAATCCCTAGGAGAGGCTGAGGATGATTTCAACATTTAAGTGGGTTCCATACAGCCGCTAATCACGTGCAAAACGAGAACGGGAATAGGGAATTTTAAATTATTTTTGGAGAGTACTATAATGGCTAAATGGCTAGGATTTGTTTTATGTTTTGATTTGCTACATTTTTTCTTTTCTCTTTGTGTTCCTCACAACATCTAGAGTTTGTGGAGAGACGATCTATCTCTCGAACAGTAGATCAATATTATATCTTGTTTGCTTTCATTGGCATTAGCAAAAACAACCCTCATTTGAGTTCTCACACATCTCTATTACAATTTACCGATGTTGTAAGCTGTCTTTCATTTCGAGACGTATCANAAAATAATCGTTAAGCTTGCGTTGGGCGGGGAATTAATAATTTCCTTAGGCATGGGAGTTTTATTTGGCATATAAGGGCTCCTAATTAAATTTCATTAAGGCTGATTAAATGATTTATTTGAAATTTGAAATTTGAAATATGAAATCATTTAGTCTGTGTTAAGCCCGAGTCCAGCCCAAATTGCACTTGAGTTGAGCTCGAACCCGTGCCATGTTAAAAAAAAATGTGCATCGATATTCGTGCTAGTCGCTCGCGCGCAAAACCATAACAATGCGGGTGTCCTTCCTAGCTAAAGTTGACGTTCCGGACGCGTCAGTGCAGTCCATTTCATCATCCAAGGTCATCCAGACGTGTTCGCCGACGGGCGAGTCGATTCAAGTCAAAGTCGTGTGTGGTACAGTGAGTGCGTGAATTGCGGCGTTCACGAGTAATCGAGTCACAAATGGTTCACCTAAGGCTGTTTGATCCTATAGAAACTCATTTTCGGGTCATCTACATGTTGGTCCTTAGCCCTTGCAACTAGAAGTTGAGTGCTTGGAACCACTCATGCGAGTTCTTCACAAAAATGAGTCAATAAGTGGCTTGAAGTTCTACGGGAGGTGGTCTCTATTGCTAGTCCGCTAGGATGGTAAATAAGAACTCCTAAAGCTAAATCATAGGTTCTAAGAATAGGAGACTAAGACTTCACAAAAAATGAGGTCAACACATGTCTGCTCTGCAGACGGGAGAACTGACTGGAGGATAATCCCTAGGAGAGGCTGAGGATGATTTCAACATTTAAGTGGGTTCCATACAGCCGCTAATCACGTACAAAACGAGAACGGGTATAGGGAATTTTAAATGGCTTTTGGAGAGTATTATAATGGCTAAATGGCTAGGATTTGTTTTATGTTTTGATTTGCTACAGTTTTTCTTTTCTCTTCGTGTTCCTCACAACATCTAGAATTTGTGGAGAGACGATCTATCTCTCGAACAGTAGATCAATATTATATCTTGTTTGCTTTCGTTGGCATTAGCAAAAACAACCCTCACTTGAGTTCTCACACATCTCTATTACAATTTACCGATGTTGTAAGCTGTCTTTCATTTCGAGACGTATCAAATTAGTAACAGAACAAGATCTTCGAAGAATGGCAACAAAGAAGCTAGAAGAGTTGGAAAGAGTAAGGCAAATCAGATCGGGAATGAAAGAAATGTTCACCACCATAAAAGTTAGCTTTTCGTCAATCGGAAACTGAATGGGGGACCGATTCGAGAACCTTGAGGAGATGATAAAGATATTCATTGAAATGCAATCCAAGACCCCGTCGATGGCTAAAATTACAAGTTTAATCAGAGAATCATT
>NEWO01000251.1:216327-228271 GCA_003013225.1 Phalaenopsis aphrodite | reverse complement strand
CAAGATCATGGTAGAGGGAAGGAATCTAGGGGTGGTAGACCGCTAGCAGAGTGGTAGGGAAAAGGGGATCGGTGAATAGTAACGAGGGATTTTGAAGTTTACAACACCACCTCAGAGCAGGATATAATCGAAGCATCACCTGTCATCGGTTACAACCCCAACAAGAGGGAAGAGACTACACAGAAGATTAGAAGTCAACTTTAGTAGAACTACCTCCTACACATAGAGGACGGCTATTTATAGCCTCCTATTACACAAAAGGAGAGACAAAAAAAATAAGAAGAATCCAAAAATTATTCCCTGAAAATGCCTGGTGTGGCAAATAAGCGAAATAGCCCCGCTGAATCGCATGAGCTCGCAATCCCTCCACCTTCGTGCAGGATAGCGATCTCGCTATTCCACGAAGCTTCAAATGGTTCATGGGGCCCCATCCCGCAGAAACGAAGCGACCGCATTAGTCTTCCAGGGTTGAAGGAGCTTCAACTTTATTGGTCAAAGCTACAGGCTCTTCAAAGTATGGTGTTAAGTCGGCGACGTTGAATGTAGCTGGAATGTTATAGTCCCCAGGTAGGTTGATCTTATACGTATTGTTGTTCAGTTTCTGAAGTATTCTGAAAGGTCCATCGGCTCCCGACTTGAGCTTTTCAAATGATCCTGCAGGAAATCTCTCTTTTTTCAACTGAATCCATACAAGGTCGCCTTTCTAAAACGTTACTTTCTTTTTGCATATATTTGCCTATGTTTGGCATTTTCGATTTTGCTTAGCAATTTCCTTCCCAACTTCTTCAAGGAGTTTTTGGATCTCGTGAACCCATTCCGTAGCATCCTTACTAATTTTCGAAGATGGTAGGAGCAGCACCAATTCAAGTGATGTGAGAAAATTGCGTCCGTACACAATCTCGAAGGGAATTTGTCCTATAGTTTGGTTGATGGATTGGTTATAAGCGAACTCAGCTTAGGCTAGAATGAGATCCCACTATTTTATGTTTTTTCCTATGAAACACCTCAGGAGATTACCGAGGCTCCAACTTACTACCTCTGTTTGTCCTTCTGTTTGTGGAAGCAATGTCGAGCTGAATTGAAGTTTGGTGCTAAGCTTTCCTCATACTGTCCTCCATAAGTGGCTCGGGAATTTCACATCTCTGTCGGAGGAAATGCTCTTAGGAATCCCATGCAGCCTTACAATCCTGTTGAAGTATAGATTGACGATGTGAGGGACATCTGGTGTCCAGTCAGAGGGTACAAAGTGACCCATCTTGAAGAATTCGTCTACTACAATCATCACAGAATCCTTATTCCTTGAGAACTTGGAAGTCCTAGCACGAAAACCATGCTAAAATCCACCAACGATAACGATGACTCCGGCGTTGAAAGTGGTGTGTATAATATAGTGTTATGAGTTCTTGCCTTTGCCAGATTATAAATCCTGCAATGCTTGACATGTCATTCTACATCTCTTAGCTTTGGCCAGAAAAAATGCTCTTACAAGTGCGAGTCCTCCGCAGCGGCCTTCCTGGACAATGGCTTCTCACACTGAACACCGGGGAATGCACAACTGACTTTGGTGGAACAGATATCCATCTGCGCGGTAATATTGCCCTACTAGCTTCTCCTAACATTGCTCCCATAGGTTTTTGAAATCTTCACTTGTTTCATATAGATCCTTTATGGCCTCGAAGCCCACAACTCGAGCCTGCATGAATGTGATCAATAGGCGGTTCTGGCTCCCCATCTTGTGCTTTAGCACAAACAGAAATGAGGCTATAAATTACACCTAAATGGAGTGTCATTCCTTTAGTTTGCTCTGGTTGCCGAGGAATTTTAGGACACCGTGATCTATAAATAGTGTAAACTTATTTGTTAATAGGTAATGACTCCAGTGTTCCAGAGNGGAGATTACCGAGGCTCCAACTTACTACATTTGTTTGTCCTTCTGTTTGTGGAAGCAATGTCGAGCTGAATTGAAGTTTGGTGCTAAGCTTTCCTCATATTGTCCTCCATAAGTGGCTCGGGAATTTCACATCTCTGTCGGAGGAGATGCTCTTAGAAATCCCATGCAGCCTTACAATCCTGTTGAAGTATAGATTGACGATGTGAGGGACGTCTGGTGTCCGGTGAGAGGGTACAAAGTGACCCATCTTGAAGAATCCGTCTACTACAATCATCACAGAATCCTTATTCCTTGAGAACTTGGAAGTCCTAGCACGAAAACCATGCTAAAATCCACCAACGATGACTCCGACATTGAAAGTGGTGTGCATAATCTAGTGTGAGTTCTTGCCTTTGCCAGATTATAAATCCTGCAATGCTTGACATGTCATTCTACATCTCTTAGCTTTGGCCAGAAAAAATGCTCTTACAAGTGCGAGTCCTCCGCAGCGGCTTTCCTGGACAATGGCTTCTCACACTGAACATCAGGGAATGCACAACTGACTTTGGTGGAACAGATATCCATCTGCGCGGTAATATTGCCCTACTAGCTTCTCCTAACATTGCTCCCATAGGTTTTTGAAATCTTCACTTGTTTCATATAGATCCTTTATGGCCTCGAAGCCCACAACTCGAGCCTGCATGAATGTGATCAATAGGCAGTTCTGGCTCCCCATCTTGTGCTTTAGCACAAACAGAAATGAGGCTATAAATTACACCTAAATGGAGTGTCATTCCTTTAGTTTGCTCTGGTTGCCGAGGAATTTTAGGACACCGTGATCTATAAATAGTGTAAACTTATTTGTTAATAGGTAATGACTCCAGTGTTCCAGAGCTTTTACAATGGCGCAGACTTCCTTGTCGTAGGCTGAATATTTCCTCCTAAACTTGTTCAACTTCTCACTGAAGAAAACGATGGGATGTCCTCTTTGGCTTAATACTGCTCCGATCCCCATGCCGGAGGCATCAAATTCTCGCTAAAAAAGTTGGTTGAAGTCAAATAAGAAAACAAATCAATATTGAAAATCCAAGCAATTACTCAACGAATTTTGAGCATCAAGTATACCTGCAAATCCTACTAAAACCCATTTTTGCGTATCAATTATCTCATTTTGTACCACACATCCCTATTAACTGAAAGAAAATCACAAGCAAATGTTGGGGTGGGGGCAACAAAATTGATTAGTACAGTAGTAAACCATCAATGGAACCCAAAGCACATAATATCATTATTTACATTTTACAGGTTCACTTTACAGTAATCCCTACAATTTCGTTCTGCCTCCTCTTCATTATTTGGTGAATAAATAGTTAATTTTAGCAACGGACCTTATAAAATAATTATTACAAGGAACCATTGCGTTTCAGGATATCAACATGTTTATTAACTCATTAAAGAAAAAAGGTCATGACAACATTCTCTAGCTAACAAAGCTCCTGACCAGCACCAATTTCACACAATAAAGACCATACAACAACAAAAACAAGTATTTATCTCACTAAGGGGTATTGGCAACATGAATCCTTTTTCTCCATTATGTCCTACTGAGTGTCATATTTTCATTTAATTCTAATAAATTAAGTTCATTTTTTACGCACCAAGCCCGAACCTTTTTAGACCTACCTTTACCTTACTGAGCATAAGTTAAATCTAAAACATCTACTCTCATAATAGGATCATCAGAAAGTTGACGTTTAATTTGACCAAACCATCTAAGGCAACTCTCTCTAAACTTGTCTGCCACTAAAGCTTCTCCAACACTTTGACGGATATGTTTGTTTTATATTTTGTCTCTTAAGTGTAAAATACTCATCCACCTGATCATTCTAATGTCAGCAACACTTAATTTAATGCTTCTCTTTTACAGCCCAACATTGTGCCATAAAGCATTGCAGGTCTCACCACCATCTTATAAAGATTTTCTTTAAGTCTAAGTGCTACTTTTCTATCACACAATAAACCCTCTGCATTCCTCCGCCTCAACCATCCAACCTAAATTTTACTAATAACATCATCATCTAAATCATCATCACTTTGGCTTTACACTTAGAGACCAAATGCGAAATGAATATATTTGTGATAGGGTTGGTGTAGCTCCTGTGACGGACAAAACTAGAGAAAGTCGTCTTAGATGGTTTGGTCACATTAAACGTCGACCATCTGATGATCAGATTAGGAGAGTAGATGTTTTAGATTCGACTTGTGTTAAGAAAGGCAGAGGTAAAGCTAGGAAGACTTGGGCTTATTGTATTAAAAATGATCTTAATTTACTAGAACTAAATGAAAATATGACACTAAATAGGACGCAATGGAGAAAAAGGATTCATGTAGCCGACCCCACGTAGTGGGATTAAGGCTTTGTTGTTGTTGATCACCCGTTGTTACAACTCCGCCACTAGATCTACTATTACTAAAATTACATTCCATGTATTCAGTTTTAGATCTACTCAAATGAAGGTCTTTAAACTCTAAAGTTGACCTTCATAATTCAAGTTTTCCCTGAACTCTCTCTCTCCCTCTAATTTTATCCACAAAAACGATATCATCGGCTAAAAGCAAACACCAAGGTACATCCTCTCCAGTAAGAACATCCATAACTAAAACAAAAGTATATAGGCTTAATGTCAATCCTTGATGTAATCCAACTGAAATAGAAAAATGCTTGGTTAATCGTCCTTATGTTTGAGCAAGTAACAATTCTAGTATACAATTTTAATGACTTGAATATAAGCAATATAAACACATTTTATTCCTAGAACTCTCCTAAGTAATTCTCTTGAAACTTTATTATAACCCTTTTTCTAAATCAACAAAAAACATATGTAGATCCCTTCTCTCTAAGTACTTTTACATCAAACCTCTCAATAAATGTGTAGCTTTCATAGTAGACTTGCCCAACATGAATCTAAACTCAATTTGAGAAATTTCTGTATCACACCTAAACCTATATTCAATTACTCTCTCTCACAACTTTAATGTAAGATACATTAACTTAATTACTCTATAATTTACACATTGTTATACATCCCTTTATTCTTAAAAATAAGAACCAATAGACTATTTCTCCATTCATCTGACATCCTTTTAATTTTAAAAATAGTATTAAAAGTTTAATAAGCTAAGAAATTCTGAGAACTCCTAAATATTTTCACACTTCTATTGAAATATCAACAGATTCTACTACTTTTTCGCACTTTATTTTCTTTTAAGTCTCCAACTTTTATTTGACTAATGCGCTGGCAAAAAAAAAAATATAAAAGATAAAAAGAGAGAAAAAAACAGGGATATTCACAAAATTTATAGAAAAAATTATAAAAAAATATCACACACATATATGTAGAATACCCACAAAAAAAAAAAATATTTTTTTTATTTTTATTCATAATATACTTTAATTGAAGTAAATCTTTACTTTTCTAATTTCTATTTACATATATCTTTGACTGTCTTTAGTACTTAATCTATTATAAATATCAATAAAAAAAATTTTTAACATCACAAACTGTTTTCTTAGAGACTCTCTACGGACAACCTAATATTTTCTCGAATTCTCCAAACTATTACATGTAAACCATTTTTTATAACAAAATTTCCTGTTTTTTATATTTTCTAGTACATTATTATTCCATTATAAGAGATTTTTCCTTATAATTCTCCAAACACATCTTTTACAACTTGGTTAATGTATTCGTTATTTTAGCTCACAATTTCTTTATGAACATCCAAAAGCTTAAAGTTTAATCGTAAAACAAATTTTATTTGATTTTAAGTGCTCCCATCTAATTCAATGATGATATTTCATTGTATTTTTCATCTTCTAATCTTTTATCTTAATATCCAAAACCAATAATCAGTATTAGATGCTTCAATTATTACTTGTAATAACCTTACAATCTCGACGGTCTATTTTTCTCACAAAAATAATTAATTTGTACTTAATTAGATCAATTCTTATAAGTGATAATATGTTCTTCCGTTTTCTTAAATAAAATATTAGCAAAAATAAAATCATAAGTTAAAAGCAAAATCGAATATGGTTCAAACTTTATCATTTGTACTTCAAAATATAGTCATGATAAATACTTATAAAATTTTCTACTATTCTACAAACATGTCCATTTAAATCTCCTCCAATAAAAATTATTTCTTCAAAAGATATCATTTGTATTAATTCTTCTAAATAATTTCAAGATTCTTTTTGAGTATATATTCAAACCAGCTTAAAGAGCATGAGCACTCATAATAAAAAAAATCTTGTATCAAGAATAATCTTAAGAGTGATAATTTTATCTCTAATTCTATTAATTTCCACAGCATTATATTTAAAACTCTTATCTATTATCACACATACATTATTTCTAGTACAACTCCAACCTGAATATCAAAATTTAAAACCTAAATTATCAATCTCTTTAGTCTTTTATCCAACTCATTTAGTTTCTCGAAGACATAGGATATTTATCTTCCTATGAATCATAATATCTAAAATTCTATTAATTTACCTCTAAGAATAACAATATTCCAAGTTTCTATCCTAGTATTATTTTCATAGACTAATTTCTTTGTCTGCATCTGTCCATATTGTAGGAAACCTTGCTTATTAAACACTACTACACCCGGGCAACGGCCAACAACCATGCACACTTTACTATATTCAAGTTATACGACACATCACTTCTAAGGGACAACCTAGCATGGACACAATGATTCAAATGATTCATGTCATACTATTTCAATAAAATTTTCGCAATAGCTGCCAATCATCTAAAGCAACTCTCACTATAAACCATGTATTACAAAAAGGATGATTAGGTAGCATCATAAAACATAAATAACTAAAAATAAAAGCTAATTCTTCCAAAAAAATCCTTCATTTAAATTCAATTCAAGACAGATTTTGATCAGGTGGATCAATAAAAATAGTCCTCAAATAAAGAGCATAACATTCACCAATTTGAATAGTCATCTAAAGATGTAGGCCCCAATTCATACTCTACATTACAGCATATTGCAGAAAGATTATTAAGGGATACTTAAGTCATATAATCATATAATTCATACTCTACATTGCAGCATATTGCAGGAAGATTATTGAGGAATACCTGAGTAATATAATCATTGATATGAAAAAAAAATGAGATAACGGAGTTACCTTCTAGTACATAGGTTAGCATATGAAAGTGAAAAATATATACAAGCATATAGTTTTAAGATGAAACTACAATAAAAGAATAACGTATCGGTGAACGAATTAGAACCTTGACTTCACGGTAGTGAACAAGTACAATGTGCATTAATTCCCTGCAAAAAAAAAGAAAAAGAAAAAAAAAAGACATTTATCTGCAAAACTCCAAAATAAGAATAAAACCTCGAGTTCAGGAATATACCAGCGACCTTTAATGAATCTTATATAGAGAATATAAAGCTGGAATACCTCAAACATAAACCATTTTGTTTCCAACCAAACGTGAAAGGTTGAGGGCTAACTCCAGAAGGACAAATAAAGATTATTGAGGAATACCTCAGCCAGTTGTCGAATGATGTCAAAATAATAAAATGAATCCTAACTCCAGAAGGACAAATAAAGACGGATTCTAAAAAGCCAACACCACAGAGTTGGGCTAACGATAGAGATAATGAAGTTAAGGAGACAAACAGAGGAAACATATAAAGCATCCAAGAATAACTAAAAAGCCGTTTGTAACAAGAAATAAAATTGGAAACTAAGATAAGTCCGGGTGTTCTTAGAAAAAAAATAATAATAAAATAAAAAAGAAATAAAAAATAATAATTAAAAAAAAACTAAAAAAGGACCTATGAAAAAAAAATTTCGCCAGCAAAGCATTTTCATAAATACATAGATACTATCTACCAAGCTAACTAAGCTACATGAAGCAATTTTTGGTGGTAGGTGTATGTAATTTCTGGTGGCAGACAAAGAAAGAATATAAAGAAAGAGTAGTTAACCAAAAATCATTGAAGGGGAATACATAATTTTAGAAAGCATGAATCCAAAAGTAGCATTATTTACCTTTTCCTTTTGGAACAAAAGGTAGCTGGCCGAAAAGCCGCCCTAGTTTCTCTTAGATGCTATAGACAATCTAAGGCATTATGTTGCTTTTTCTATGAATAATTCTCTATAAGAATGTTTAAAGTAAGTTTATCCCGTGTTCCGAAGCAATAAGCAGCAATGCAATATCCGAGGTTTTCTTTTTGCTTTAATATGAGCGCAAAGCAAAGCAACTCTCTTGCCAACTAGAGCATTGAGAGGCTATATTATCACATATAATTAAATGCATACAATGATTATTTATTGAATCAAACTTAAATTACATCAGGTAATAATTTTTTCAGCAAATATAATGACATGTTCAATAATAATAATTTCTAGCAATTTGAAAGCCAAAAAAAATAAAAAATATATAAATGAAATAAAGATGAAATGATGTAAGAATACTTAAAATTCAATAATATGCTCGCGAAATCAAATGACCAGCAATAGAAAGAAAGGTGGAGGCAACATTAAGCAAGAGAGCTTGTGAAGACGAGGGAAAAAGCATTCTCGAGAAGAAGTCCGTGGGCAAAAACTAATAGTATCATCAATATAACTTAGTGAAAAAAACATGTAAGAACTAGCAGAAAAGTGACTTAAAAAAGCCCCCAAGAAGTGAGTAGCTTCAATAGAAGAGAGCAATCAACCAACAAACAACAACCAAATGGTTATGAGAAACACTGACAAGAATCAAACAACTATGCATATTATTGTGGAAGATATTAAATCAAACCATGATATCTAAAATAAGATTGCCTCTGAAAAACCAAGTGCACAAGATTTCCACTGGTTTGGTGAAGCAAAGCGATACATGTACTTTGTTGTGATCTGCTTCAAAGGAAAGCGACGCCAGGGCAAATACAGTGCTTTATTTCACTCCTAAAGAAAGCTTTTAACAACACCATGCATTCCACAATTCAAAGTTCAACAAATTCAGTCAAGTAAAATGAAATAACACAAAGAATTTAAAAAGTAAAAATAAGAGAAAGAGATGACAGTCTCAAAATATATATATATATATATTGCTCCCTTACCCTTCCAACATCCAGTAACTCCTCCTCTGAAAGCCCTCTTTGTCTTCACCATGAGCATAATAGCAATGCAAAACATCAATGCTCCCAGCCTGAAATTCAGCAAAATATGCAACAAATTTATAATATTTGTCAGGTAAGCAAGAAAATATAAAATTTCAACATGCCATGAAATATCTTGTAATCATAGTGAGGAAAATGGGAGTACTTAGACAAGTAGATTTTCCAAAAACAAAAGCTTTAATAACAAAATAATTTTAGGAACATAGTTAAGTAGTATATATATGACAATAATAATCTTTATTAAATATTATTTTGATCTTAATTAATTAAATTTAACAACATAATCACTAGTTAATAGAATACTGTTAGATTAACTAATATTCTAACTAATTATAACGTAAAGTTTAATTAATATTTTAGTGACCAGTTTTAAATAATTAACTTAGTTAAACGATAACTAATTGTAATTCTTTATTGATTAAAATCAGTAATTAAATATGAAATTCAATATTATAACCATAAAATAATTAGAGCATAACTTTAATAAATACAATATAAAATAAAATTATAATTACTTCCTAGTTAAACTATGTAAATAGCTAGTTAATGATTACTTTCATCAAATTTAAGTTTGTTAATTATTTCCAACATACAGATTATACTTAATACTAGTAAATATGAAAGATCTTAATTAAAAACTTAATAAATCTTTAATTGGTCAAAATGATACTTAACATATCAATAATTCTTCTTTATCAAAACAAATTAGCTATTTATTTTAAGCATGATCATCACAATTTAATAATGATAAAATATTAACTATTTAATTAAATTCCAATTTTATGAGCACTTTCGAATAGTGAGATGCAGAGTGAGCTATGCTCCCGCGATCGTGTAAAGACCGAACCGAGTGGCACTTTTTTCATTTTATTTCCAATTTTATCCAATTTTGTCCTTTCCTTCCAATCCTTTCTAGTCATTTCCTAGATATATGTTGTATTAGGGTTTAAAGGGAAGTTTTTAGTGAGTTTGATTAGGACAGCTGCTGCAGTTCGTTTTCTCTCTTCGAGGGTTATATCCAAAGGATTGTGTGGTGCTCCGGTTGTATCTCTCTTTTGATGTGGTAATTATATTCTCTTATCCCCTTCTGTGTCCTCCTATATTGCTCCCAAGCACCCCTTCCCTGCTGCAGCTGCCGGGAATAGCCTCTTTTTGTTGCTTTTTACAGCTCTTTTCTTCCAGCGGCCTTCCTCGCACTCCTCGCATTGCTCTCAAGGCCGCTTCCCCACTACAGCCGCCCATGATAGCCATCATTACTGTTCCTTTCCAGCAGCTCTCCACTTTTCAGCCACCTCCCTTCCACAATCCCGGTCATCCTCCTTGCGTATCAGCCGCCGACCCTCCCTCGTGTTGTTTTACTACAGTTTTCCCCTTCCTAGACAGCACTATTCCCGTCTCATGCTTCGTTGTCCTTGTTGTCTTAGCCCTCCACCTTTGTTGCCATTGCCCACAACACCTTTACTTTGCTGTTTTGTTGTTGTTTCAGCCGCCCACAAGCCTTATTGCATCTCATCCACCTCTAGAAACCTTACCTGCTTAATCTGCCACCCCCCAACACCCCAAACTTCACGTTTCAATGCACCTAGCCAACCTCCAACACCCTTAGGATACACTTTAGTTGTTTGTTTGTGTTTGTTGTTGTATTTTTCCTTTCAAGTTTGTTGTTGGTTGTAACCTCCTATTTGCTTTCAGACATAATAATTGTTTTTTTTGTAATGTGATTTGGGTTAACTCTGGCATCACTTTAAAGCAAATTTAATCACAAATTCACACACATACTACATATTGAAGGCTTCAAGCCCAAAACCTATTGGTTGAAAGCTTATGCTCCCAGCCAATAAGCTGTGGTTGGCTACTTTTCTTTATTAATTGCTAATTCAGCTAAATAATAATTTATCATATGACTATTTATCAATTAATTTTTCATTCTAGAGCTATGAATTGCAAAAAAAAATCATAAAAACCTAATCATCCCAACTAAAACTCTAATCATCCTCTAATCACACTTAATATATTAATAATGAAAAAAAATTAATTCAGCTTGTTAATCCCAATCAAAATAATAAAGCTCCAATAAAATATTAATAATCTTTTTCACATGCTAATTAACCCTAATTAATACCTCAATAGTATATTAATCAAATTAATTGAAACAATCATTTAGATATATTTCCAAAGCATATGAAACAGCCATTTTTTTCCAAAACCAAAAAAATGAAAACAAATTGTCAAATACATTCTCCCTACTTAAGCGCACCTGCTATTGAAAATAGAAAACAATAAACATAAAAAAGCACTAAAAGACTCTAAAAATTTTTCATATTTTTATAAGAACAAATTCAACAACATCTTCAATAAAAGAACTCGAACTACAAATTTCAAGAAAATAAGGGTCTGTCTAGTAATGGACTTAGAGCAGGATTTAACCCATATTTAACCAAAGTTTTGTCATATGATTATTCTGGACAAAATAAAGCCCAATATTTGATAAATCCGGAATTCACGGATTTTGGCTTTAAATCATGAATTTGCTAAATCCCTTGAATCAGCGAATTTAGTAAATCCGGAATAGGCTTTAACGCGAAAAGGAAGATGTGAAGCTACCTTTTGGTAGGAACATGGCCAAAAGAGGAGCAAGATAAGAATTTCAAGTCTCTTTACATCGCGATCCCATCGTTGCCTTAGCAATTGTCTCTAATCGTAACTGTGGTGTGAGGGTTTGGTCACAAAGGATATAGTTTTGGGCAAAACTAGGAAGCCGAGAGAGGGTGAGTGAAGTAGGAGGGTTTCGGGCGGTGAGGAGAGAGGGAAAGGGTGATAGGTTTGCGATTTTATTTTTTATTTTTAATTAATTTTATTATTTTAATT
>NEWO01000251.1:202314-216162 GCA_003013225.1 Phalaenopsis aphrodite | reverse complement strand
ATTAAAAGCTTAGTAAATAATTAGATATTAATTAGCATAATAAGAACTAAATTAAAATTTAATAATTATTTTTTATTCTAGTAATAAAATAATTTTTTTTTATTCTAATAAACATAACAAACAATTAAATCATCACAGAAATTGCCAAACATCTTGACGAAATTTAACTGGATTTATCAAATCCATCGTCACACAATTTTTGGGATTTAACCCTTATAGGATTTTACTTAATATGGATTTACTAAATCCTACTAACATAAATCTAATTCATTGGCATACAACCAATATGTTTCCAAAAACAAGAAAATGAAACCAAGTTGCCATATACGTTTTCACTACTTGGGCACACCTGCTATGAAAAATAGAAAACAACAAACAATAACAAGTCCTAAAAAGCTCTAAAAATTCATCATAGTTTTATACGAACAAATTCAATGAAATCTTCATATCTTAATGAGGGTTAATAAAAGACCTCGAAATATAATACGTCTTTTAATAAATAAGCGGTAAGAATGCCTAAATTTTGAAAAGGACATACAGAACCCGGAAAACTAGGCAGGATTTTTCATAGTATTTACTGCATCGTGAATGCCAACATTGAATCCAGAATAACTAGTTTACATGAACCAGTCGAGTCATAGTATGCATCTAAAAATATTAAACTATATTTTCACTTACTTTTAGCTTCTCATAACTTACTTTTAACTTCTCATGAGCTTCCTTCACAGTCTTTCCATCCTTTTTCTTCCTCCAATTATGTCCATCCTTCCGGAAATATCTCAATACCTTACGATCAAAAAGAAAGAGTGAACCACCTAAATTTAACATACACCAAGTTAGTGTATACCGTGGCAAACGAATTGCAAGTGGCATGCAGAAGAACTCACCATTTTAATAATAGAATTATGTTGTGCAAATAATTACAAGTAGAACTCTCATAATCATGGATGAGCACGATGAAGACTTTTGTCAGAAAATATAAATTGAACATCGTTAAGAACATAATTATCATTCATGTTCCCAATTACTTTCTTCTGTTTTCCAGTTAGCACAAATTATAAAATAAGATGTACAATTTCTTAAAACGCCTAAAATAAACAATGATCGGGTTTAAATAACATAAAAGTTCTAAAAACGTTTACAGGGAAACTAATTATCACCCAAATATTCTAACGGCTTATCCCTTCCACTTTTCTAACAGCAGAAGAAAAAGGAATTGAATCTACATATCCCTAAAAGGTTAGAAATAAACAACATTAGGGTTTGGAGAATGAAGATCAGATAACTAAGGATCACTTACTCTTTTATTTTACTTTTCATTTTTATTTGATTTGTTTATATCTTAATATGAAATAAAAAAGAAAATTAAGTATTGTTTTCTTTTTAATGAAATTGCATGAGGCAGAGCCGACAAGTGTTGATGGCAGTGGCAGACATGGTGGGTGATGGCCCGGGTGATTTTCATTTAAGAAAATAAAAACACCTAAAAATGTTTCAAGTATTTTCAAAAATAAATAATAAAGAACAGATAAAAACACAAACCAAATATATACTTTTTGATGCAAAAATAAAAAATTATCTCAAATAGCCCCTAAGTTTATATGAAAATTAGACATCACCGATGCTTATGAGAGGCACATTCTAAAAAAATCTAAGGTGATAATTTAGTGTCTGTTTGGGGCCGTGTTTTTTGCGTGGCGTGGCCCCAAACCGCAAAGCTGAGCACGAGTTTGACGTTTGGATTGGGCGTTAGCATAAAATATAGACAAAAAAGAAAATCAAGAAAAAAAAAGATTTATAAACATACCACTCAAATGTTATGTAGTTGTTTGTATAAATACCATTCAATTTCAATGGATTAGTTTATATATATATATATATATATATATATATATATATATATATATATATATATATATATATATATATATATATACCACTCAATTGTTATGTATTTGTTTACCTACATACCATTTAGTTTCTATAAATTTTTTTACACACATACCACACTTGGTACTCCTGTAAATGAAGTGTGTATCTAAAATTTTTTCCTGTTTCGAAGTGAATTTCTGCTTCTAAAGTATCAAAATTATGGTTATGACAGTTCTATTATAAACAGCATTACTAAACATAGGCAGAATGATCATTTATCCAAAAACAGCTCCCGCACAGTTGTTTTCAATCAGCTGAAACAAATAACCAGTCAGCTTCCCAACAGCAACTTCCCCACAGTAGCTTCCTGGGACAGCACAGTTGAATGTCACGGATTAACCTTCCCCAAGACACGTGAGCGGCTTTAGCACTCTCCTTTAACACTAAATCAGTCTAATCCTCACAACGCTTAGACTTGTGAGCACCAAGCACTCTTAAGAAGAAGAGTAGAGAGAAAGGAACACTTCACACTTGATATTTGGAAACTTTGATTGAATGCTTAGGTGATTACAAATCAGGGGAGGGGCTCCTATTTATAGCCCCCTCTAAGCCAAATAGAACATTCTAGAATATATTAGATTATTCTAGTTTCTAGAAAGTTCTACACTTCTCTCTTATGTACATACATAAACCTAGAACTTTATAGGTTACTCTTGATTTTTCCTTCAAGCTTTCCCTTCTAGCATTCTCCGAAATATGGTGGAATCTTCTAGAGCCCCTTGGATGCCTCTCTATTTTTTGACACTCTCTAAAACTTTCCATCTCATGAGGGTCTTGCCACTTTCTAGAATATAGTGGAGCGTGACATGTAGCTGAAAAGTTGAGAAGTTGCAGCTTCCCCAAACAGACCCTCAAAAGGAATAAAATTATATTTTATAACAAAGGTTATA
This sequence comes from Phalaenopsis aphrodite, assembly GCA_003013225.1. Classification (NCBI taxonomy): domain Eukaryota; kingdom Viridiplantae; phylum Streptophyta; class Magnoliopsida; order Asparagales; family Orchidaceae; genus Phalaenopsis; species Phalaenopsis aphrodite. The sequence continues at coordinate 213,340 of NEWO01000251.1, read as the reverse complement.
CTGCAAAGAATTGAAGTAATCTGAGGTGAAAAACCAGACAAGATCAAGAGAATTTGCCTAAGGATCTTAGTAGGAAAGCTGATAAATAGTACATAAAATTTTGATTTGCCCAAATCAAATATCATTTAAAATGAAATAGCAAAACTAAACTTACAACCTTATCAAATTAAAGCCTAAAATGATATTGATAATAATCCTAGCACGGAAGTTCAGAGGAGCGAGAGGGATAGAAAATTATAGTTCACTCGTAGGGGACCATGATGTACACATAAGATTTTTATGCAAAATCATGTTTAAGAATGCTTCGATGCTAAATGAAGAGGAGAAGATAAGAACAAGTCAATGATTTCTACTAGGTATAGGTAGTTGTCTGTAACTAATATAGGCGGATAAGAACATTGCTTGGCAGAACCGCAGCTGGCGTGGGGCTAGGACGTGGGAGGCTAAAACTCACGCATGAGCGGGAACAGCTAATCAGCCCGAACGATCCAATGGAGGGCTGGTCCAGGCTAAGCCTAGGCCAAGCGGCCTGAGGAGGGATTTTGACAGGGCGGGACTGCCCGCTCGCCCGCCCGCCTCTCTCCTTCTTCCTTTTCTACTACATCTACATATGAAATTATGGCTAATTTTTGGATATTTCTTGTCTCCCCACCCCTTCTTTTTGTGTGAGATTTTCCTTTTTTTATTTCTTTTTTTTCTTCTTCATCTAAAAGTCTATAAATTATTGTTCTCTGATTGTAGGATGGGAGTTTTTGTTGTGTGTTAATTCCAAATTCCTGTGTGGGGTCTTTTTCTATTTTGTAGGGTTGTATCTAAGGAGACGATAGTGCTCCTGCTGTATCCTACTCCTAGGTGGTGATTGTATCTTCTCATTTTTCTTCCCCTAGACCTCTCAGTCCCTACCCCTTAGTTGTCGACCGCTCTGATCCTCCCCCAAGTGCCGCCAGACAACTTTCCAATGGACTAAGCTACTGTAGCCCCGCAACCCGTTGTTTTGCAACCAAATCTGCCGCTCAACACTCTATCCTTGTTGTCGTCACCCCGGACAACAAACATTTGTTATTTCTGCCATTTCTGCCACACTTTCTTGTAGTTGTTGCACTAAACAGCCAGCCCTCTAACTGTTCCTGCAGTTTCTCACTCCACCTTTACTACCGCCACCCACTGGCCATCCCGATCCACCTAGCAGGTGTTACTTGTGTTGTGTATGTCGGTGTTGTTAATTTATCTTGCGTTGTAAACATATTTCCCAATTAATAAAAGTGTGTTTTTTTTGTTTCTACTGTTTTTCCTACTAGTTCTAGTATCAACATGACTTATTGAAGTAGGAAGCATAGTTATGAGACATGGGTGCCATAGAGATGAAGCAATGTAAATGTATCATAGGTCATTGTGAAAGGAGGACAAGAAGATATCAATTGAAGGCATGCAACGAGAATAGAAGGGAAATTAATATAGTGGGGTAGATAAACCAAGAAGAATTAAATTCGGATTTCAATTAAAGAAAATTGCAGTTAGAAGAGAAAACCTAAGAGGGAAAGAAAGCGATGAAAAAATGTAGAAGGGAATCTTTCAATTTCTTTTCAATCAATAATAAATCTAATTGCATCCTAAAAGACTTGCAAAAAATAAGGTTATAAGATATTTCAGAAAAAGAATCTAATATAGATCTCAATCACTCTTAATAATGCTATTATCTAATTTCAAATAAAAATAATCTCGATAATTAATAGAATTAAAGAGAAACATTATTTAAAATTACCCAATACAAAGAATACATTGTCACTTCTTAGAAAAATAAATCGCATTGAGACTTACACCTCATTAACCCAGAATGAGACGTATGCCGCACCTCAATTTTTTCAGCTTGCCTATATTTTTTTTTAATAAAAGCTAAAAATTAATACCAATATACTCCACTGATTAACACTCATCTCATAAACTAGTTAGCAAGAAATAATCAAAAAAAAAATATTCATAAAAATATTAGTAGTTAGAATTTTAATCATCAACATAGACTTTTTTAAATTTTAATTAATATTTTTATTGAAAATCATTGATTAGGAAAAGAGAAATGATTGGCATTGAAGATGATGAAGAATGAGAGAACATGAATATAACTATGGATAAACATGAGAGAAAGTATCCATTATATTGATGCTTATAATAAAGACAATATATTTGATAAGAGTGACAGATTTTTAAATTTTAAAAAAAATGTTGATAACTTGTTATATTATTACTCAAGTCAATGATTTAGAGAGATGGATATTGAACCTATTTTTGCACTGATTTTATTATATTTTTTATTTTATTTAGATATCTTAATTTTGATGTTTGTACTATCTTTTTTATGATTTTATATTGGAACGTTAACATATTACTTTTTACTTTGTTAAGAGTATTGATATTTTTTATTGCACTAAAATGATTTACACTTTGAAGTTATACAATGTCTTCTAATAAGCATTTTTTAAATTTGAGACATGCGCCTCAAAACTCCTTAAGCCTCGCCTCATAGAAAAAAAAAATATCTCAATACCCAAATGTGCAGTTTTATACTCTGAAGTATAATAAATTCTAATATATTTCAAAACTAATAATCGATGAGTACTTAAATTTTCACTTGAAATGACCCTATGTTCTTCACATTCTCGACGATCTCTTCTTCCCATAAGAAAATAATCAATTTGTATTTTATTAGATCCACTCTTATAAGTAATAATATGCTCATTTTTTTTCTTAAATAAATATTAGCAATAACAAAATCATACGCTAAAGTAAAATCTAAGATGGTTCTACCTTCGTAATTATTTAATCCAAAATCGTAGCCACCATGAATATTTTTAAAATCTTGTCACTCTAGCAGCATGTCCATTTAAGTCTCCTTCAATAAAAAATCTTCCTTCAAGAGATATCATTGTATTAATTATTCTATGTCAATCTAAATTTTTTCTTTATAACCTATATCTAAACCTATTTAACGAGAATAAGCGCTTATAATATTAAAAAATTTAGCATCAACAACAATCTTAAGGGCTATAGTTCTATCTCCAATTCTATTAATTTTTACAACATTCTCTTTTAAACTCTTATCTATAATCACACCACCATTTCTAGTGTTACTCCTACCTGAATATCAAAGTTTATATCTCCAATTCTATTAATTTTTACAACATTGTCTTTTAAACTCTTATCTATAATTACACCATCATTTCTAGTGTGACTCCTATCTTAATACAAAAGTTTAAAACCTAAGCTATCAATCTTCTTAACATTTTCTCCAACTCATTTAGTTTCTTGAATACATAAAATATTTATCTTCTTATGAATCATAATATCAACTAATTTCATTAATTTACCAGTGAGAGTACAAATATTCCAATATTTTATCCTAAAATTAGTTTCAAGAACTAACTTCTTTACTCACATTAATCTGTAACATGAAAATCTTTACTTATTTGACACTACACTCGAGCGTCGATGTAGCGACCATTGCACGTTTTTCACTGTATTCAGGTCATACAGCACGTCGTTTCCAGGGGATGTCACAGCATTCACACAAGAATTAACACGATTCATGCCATGATTTTTCAACAAATTTTATGTTGGTTGTCGAGAACCCAACGCAACTCTCCACTTTTCACATCCGGGGCTTGAGACCCGACAATGACAATGTTGAAGACGAAAAACTGTAAGAATTTCTAAAATTGGGGCAAGCTTTTACAACTTCGGAGTTCAATAAACTGCAATATAAATGATTTATCATCATTTTGGATTAAAATTAATAGGAAGATCATATGCATAATCATCAGATGATCTATTCTAACAATGACATTCATATTCATCATGAAACCTAATATGAGATCCATGATAATCTTCATATTGATAGGAATGAGAACTATGATCACATAGATAATCATCATAAAGTTGCATTGCGACCAACAATGGTGGCACAAACTCAACATGACTTGAGATGATGCTAATATCAATATTGGTGTGGAACAAATTAAATATCTAGAGAGTGATCTTGCAAGAAAATAAAATCCGTTAAATAAAGCCTATTTCCTCATCTTGAGAATATAGAAGATATTTTGATCTCGATAATAGGCTAAAGCACGACTTTAAATGTGGGCTCAAACATAGTCGTGAGCACAATCTATGCATACGGATCACAAAGATTCTTGATTAAAAATGATTGATCATCATTATAAAATTCAATAATATAACAAAATTATCATAATAATAATAATAATGATCATATAGATCAACTCATCAAAAAGATCAAAAATTTAGATTTGCAAAGGTGAAAAACTATATGAATTTCTAACATTGGCACAAGCTTTTAAAGCATTGGAGTTCAATAAACTTTAGTATAATATAATTTATCATCAAGAAATGATGAATTTGGATTAGAATGGATAGGACGATTCATGATGAATTTGGATTAGAATGGAAAGGACGATCATATGCATAATCATCAACTGCACCAAACAAGAAAGCTATTCTGTTAAAAATCGCAATAGAAGGGGCCGATTTGCAAGTTTTATCCTTGATGTACGTGCAAGGTGGCTTTTTTGTGTTGAATCCTTCGATGGAGCCAAGGAAGAGAAAGATCAAAACAGCAAATGCAACCATAAAGATCCCCACATACTTGTATGCAGCAAACAGGAAAGATGTAGCTCCTTCGAAAATAGCTCTATAGATTTCAACACACTTGATAAAAAAGTTATGCTCGTTTGAGCCCTCTTCCTCTTAGATAAGATATTCGTCTATGCCGTCCTTACTATTCTTCGGTGATGCTGTTTACCGATCAGGTGTGAGTTGAACCTTAGAGACGAGCAACCACTGAATTAGAACAAGGCAATCCCAATCACAGCCTCCACCTCAAAATCTCCGTGAAGAGATCAAACACAATAGCTCCTCTCATTCTCAGATATGGGATTTCCTCTTGGAGAAGATGGAATTTCTAGAAAGAGATTTCCACTAGAAAGAGAAAATATGAGGAAAGCTTGGCTTAGTGCAGGTGCAACTAACCTGGGTAGGCGCAATGGGATAGCAAGTCACAAATCTTGCTCTGCACTGATCAATCGATTCCTACTATTCCGAAGGCCGCCGAAACTTAGAATCGTGTGGGATGGAGGGCCTGCCGGGATTTGTTCCGGCGGAGAGAGCCTTGAGGGAGAGAAAGAGTCCCTCCCTTCCCGCAAGGACGATGGCAAGAAGGGAGCCCAACGGTACTCGAAGGACGACCAGTGGCTAGTGTACGAAATTTGGCTCTGATACCATGTTAAGTTCAGAATAATGCTGAATAAAGTAGAATAATTTCATTGATATAAAACGGGGTATAAATAACCCTTAAATGAATCCTAGAATAGGAAAGACAATAAAAAATAATATAAAAGGAAAAATATAACTACTAATATCTCTAATTAATCAATTCATATTAATTATTTTAGAGATAAAGGAAACAACATAAAATAGCAAAGGGAATAAATCTAATTCAAAGAAATAAATATAAAATAGGAAAAGAAATAACTCTTATTTTAAGAAAATAAATATAAAATAGAAAAGAAAGAAAATAATAAATTCCTCATAACTTCTCACAGCAATAAATTATTTCCTAATATAACGTCTAACATGTTTCATTATTATACATAAATTATTCTCTACATAAAAGAAGAAAAACATTTGAAAGAATCGCTCGACATAGACACAAATAATTTTGTCGATGGCACTATTATCATCATGAATTTTCAACGATCTTTGTAGTAAGGAACATCAAGAGGACTTAAATTTTCATGTGTAAATCATTTGATATAAGTCCATTAACCTTTCCTTTCAATTCTGTATGACTACCCACATTCATTCTTTAGTAACAAAAAAATTAGTAATTGAGCATCTAAAATAAGATATATTAAAGGATAATGGGCAGTAAAGAAACCGATGATAGATCAATTGAAATTTTTATTCATTAGATAAATTTGTGATTATGGAAGAAAAAGAGAGTCCATAAAGAGGACGAAAAAAGAGTAGATGGAGAGAGGAGAGAGAATGGAGGAGAGAATCGACAATAAATTCAATTAAAAAAAACAATTCCTAAGGAAATAGGATTAAAAGCTAAGATAAAAAATACAAAGATATGTATAAGAAATTTCAGCACTAATTCCAAGAAATATGCTCAAGCAATAAAATAAGCCATACATATATTTTATACATACAATTACTTAGTTGTTTTTTTGCTAACACATTTATCTACTTTAAATTAATACTTTCTTTCAATAATGTTACCTTTATGTATTTTAAACATTCCATATAAACTCTTCCACCACAATTTCTAAATTATGTCTCCAAGGAACAAAAAATCAAAATTTTACTTTGAAAACATTAATTTCTGTATTTTGTAAGAAACATGTGCACACTAGACAACAAATTAGTGGTAGCACATTAGAATTAATTAATACATAACACAAACATCAAAGGCTACAAATTCAGAAGCATATAAAAATTCTTTGCATGATAATGCCCAAAATAAATTGGAAAACAAATGTGCATGTGAGATCAAAATATGATGCATACTAGTAGGCTTATTGGGAGGCTCCGGTTCAATATGAAATTTATGATAGTTTCGTAGGATTTCACAGATTTCAGTTGGGCGTAGCCACCTATGTTGTGCTTCATGAAGTATTTTCTCAATATCTATGGAAGAAATGAAAACATGAAATTAGAGCTCGATGTGAATGTGGATGGAAACCCAAAAAATAAGAGACAAAAGAACAATTCGAGTAAAAGTGCAAAAGAATTAAGGCATTATATAAACAACATAGGAACAAATTTCAAGAAACTATTTAGCATAGACAATTATCAAACATAAGTTACAGAAAATATAAGAATAAAATTAAATTAAACTTGATACTAATAGGTTCATCATGAATTAAATACAGCGTATTTCGTTACTTGAAGCAATTGATGTAATGACAATTTGTTTGAAAGTGATCGCTGAAAAATAATTAAGTTCCACAAACCATACATAACTTGAGAATAGGGTTGATGATGAAGGTTATGACAATTTCTATAAAACAGAGGAATTTATATCATCATCAACATCATAAACCACATCCTAACAAGTTAGGTAAGGCTTTTAGCACTAATTTCTTCGAAGGACAAAAGATCTAGAAACATGAATGCATCAAATAGAACTTTATTCATACCTCAATAAAAACATACTATATGATAAATACTCTTTTACACACCTACTCCTAAGCTTACCTCAACCCATATGTTTTTAGCAATTCATTTTACATTTTTATTATTTCTAATATATATGTATGTATGTATGTATGTATGCATGCATGTATGTATGTATGTATATTCTTGTTAAAGATGGTTGTGGTGATTTAGTAAGTGCAGGTGCATCAAACAATTCTCATACTATATAATCCTTACTACTGAGTATCAAGTCACGCAATTCTCAAGCTAAAGATGCTAGTCAAGACCATAAAAGGCTTATCAACTCTTTGTTACGACATTTTAAATGTGCCTAAATTTATCAAATCAACGCAAAATACAATGGCTTGGAACTACCATTTATTTACTGCTTAATAGGTCCATGACTATTCATGGATTCAGTTTCATTTGAAAAGTTGTGATGTTGTTTTGCTTTATGTGAAAAATAAAGTCATTGATACAGTGACAAAAATAAAAATTTTAATTTGCAAGTGCACTGTCCCAAGTCATCAGAATGTGCAAATGCAATAAAAGGCTTTCCTTCGTGTGTCTCTTTAACAAATCAAAACTGTCTGACAGGTCTTACAAATAAAAAAGAAACTGAAAGGCTTTCCTCAATGAAGCCATTGTTTGGGGCAAAAGTTTTTACAAAGTAATGGACTATCATACCAATAGAGTCATACTCCCACCACCAATTAAAAGGAATAAGCTCAGCAGTTGCATTATCATCCCCACATGCTAACCTTCATATTGATATAAAATCTCCAAGTACAGTCATCTAATATTGAGCATGACTAAATTTTTTTTCAAAAACTTTAGGTTAAACTTGCGATGATAAAATAACCATGAAATAATTTGTCAACAAATAGAACCCTGAGAGCTCAACCATTTGGAAAATAAAATATAATTAAGAGGAATTTTTACATAATTTCCCCATAAAATTAATTTATAAATTTTAATGTAACAATTAATACATAACAAGATAGCACAGTTTCACACTCTCATAAAGATAAATATAGGTCGTGGATCAACTACCAAATCTTCCATTCTACAACCTTTAAGTGTAAACTCAATATCACCGGAGTAGATCCACAACCTAAGAAAAAACTTCTCATCTGATTTGATCGCTATTTTTATGAAGATTTGGTAGTTGATCCATATTTATGAAGAAATAGATAATATCCCCATTACAATTACTATTGTATGAAAAGTTCTTGAAATCAACTACTTTTAAATATTTCTATATGTTCTATTATATGATTAAGAAAATCAATTTAATTTAGAAAATCCTTTGAATAGTTGATTTTGCTATCTAGATATATAATCAGATCATCTTGGGATTTAGATGAAATGGCATCATACTACTCTTAATGATAAAGTTCATAGCTAAGGAGGTTACTCGCAACAACTGTAAAGAGGGAGGATGGTGGGAGATTTTTTCCACCCGCATTTATGCACACGCTTTTGGTCATCATGCCAATTAGGTCACTTGCAATAGCCACACGGAGTGATGGTGTGAGGTCACTTGCAATAGCCACACAGAAGGAAGGTGTGAGGTCACTTGAACCATGCTTCAAGGAAGTCTATAAAGGTTCTCACTCAGTATACTTAAAGTTTAAAGTCAAATAACTAATTTCTTAATAGCAGCATAATTCAAATACTCCTCAAAACTTGACTGGTGCTCATAAATCCAATCCTATCTAATAGGTCGTCATAACAAGAATCCCTCAGTCCAATCCAGTAAAGTCATCATGCTTAAGAAAGCACTTCGAACAGTTGTACAGAGGGATGGTGGGAGCTCGTTTCCCCAAAACCTTACTAGCAACCGCGCAAAAGTATTTGTCCTCATAGGCCACAGCAAGGCTTTGCAGGTTGTATTAGCTCTAAGAATGCCAAGAAAATTCTCAGAGCTTGTATCTGCTGAACAGGATCAGCCAGCAGCTGCAGCTTCACCATCAACTTCCTACAAGTTTGTGAACCCTATACATAAGCGTGCGGAACTCTACGGCCAAGTACAAAGCCAATCTGAGTTACTGTTCCAATCAGCTTCGCACGTATGCCGTCAAAACTTCCCTAAAGCAGAGCGAGAGAGAACGCTGAAGGAATTGAAGAAAGTAATATTCCATGAAGCCTTGCGTGCATACGCTTATTTTTTTTACATGACATATGTTGGTTTCAATATAATTCGCATATCGGCACTCCGCAATAATATTCTGCTAAGTTAAAAATCAACAAAAGTTTCAATTAATAGTTCATAATCCCAATTCGAAAAAACGAACTAAACAAAACGAAAAAAACCGAAACTCCCCTCTCAGAGTTTGTCCTGAGCAACATGCACTGGGGATATTATACGACACCCCTTCAGTTCAGATCATGAGTTCGAAGAAACAAGTTCAACGACAGTCCCTCACCGAGAAGCGGAGCAGCCCCCGAACGGCGGTTGTCGGCCATGAGAGAGGCCGCACGCAACAACACAACCAAAGAAAAATCCCTGATCAAACTCAAAAAACCAGCATCGAAGGCCGGAAAGCAACTAAGCCTCCCGTGCCGTTGCCATCTTTTCTCCCCCAGACGCCAACCCGTGAAGCAAGGAGCGTAAATAGGCGAACTCTGGCCATACGAACCTTCCTGGAAATCGGCCCTGGAACTAGGGTTTCTCTGAAATAATATAAAGAACAGATTGGAAACAACCAATTTCAACTAATTTGAATGGTGATTGGAGAGAAGGAAGGCAAGAAGAAAGAGCCGATGCTTTGGAAACCAGAGCGTGAGTGGGGGTGAAACACTTTCACTTTCTCCTCTGGCTGGCGGCCTTAATATATATCTCAATTTTTCAAAAACGCCCCCGCCAATCAAAATAATAACTATATTTCTAAAATAGAGTGATCATTTTTCAAAATTAAAAAATTAGTAACACCTCCCATTCTTTATAGTATACACTGATATTTAGGTCAATTTTAAAAATAATGTTTTTAAGCGGGTGCTAAAAGCCTAAGCTTAAGTTAGGAGATTTTGTAGGCATATAAGGCCCAATCTTCTCTTTTACAAAAGGGATCATTCACCTTTCATTTGTAGAGCACACTTATCGGAGGTACCAGTCCAGCTCACTTGCTAAAAGTGATCCACTGATTTCTCCATAATTACATGACATTTGCAAATCTCATACATGGAGGACGTCACTCAAGGAGAAGCATGCGTCCAATTAAGAGCCGCTTATACTCATCTCCATCATCTCACAACAATATTATGGACGAGCCTTGTTTCTTATTATTAATATTTAATTTTTTTCAACTTGCGGGGAATAAAATATAAATGAGGTGTATGTCACTCAAATGAGAGAAACCCCCCATTGGTTTATTTATGTATCTATCTATCTCTTTCTCTCTCACTTTATTCTCTCGGGTTTTATCTCTTACCACAAGTTAAGAATTGAGATTTAAGGGGGAGGACTTTCATTCCATTCTTTACTTCTTTAATACTCGTTGTAGTATAAGGTCCATTATGAATTGTGTGAGCCTACAAACAACAAGAGATCCTCGTCGTAAAAGGATTCAATATTTGTAAACTTCCTTGGTAGATCATAGAGAAAAAAAGGCTTTACAACACCAACTCAAGACTAGAGTGAACTTAATCTTTCTAATCAATTTATAGATGCTCGTTCGCTTTAAATCCAAAGAGTGCAATAACACTATCCACTTTTGTGCATAATTAGCTTTAAGGCATAATTTTAACTTAGAATATGTATATATGTATATATATGTATATATATATATATGTATATATATATACATATATATAT
>NEWO01000251.1:148881-198145 GCA_003013225.1 Phalaenopsis aphrodite | reverse complement strand
TTTTTTAAGAAAATTTATATACGTAGCCCATATTTCTTATTTTTTTAAATATCTCACGCCTAAACTATCATATCCATGTACATAACATTTGGTGCTTTAAACATAGGTGTGAAAAAAATATAATTCACTTTTAGAAAATAATAATATTACTATTTTTTATGTGATATTACAAATTGAGTGTAATGTTTTTATATATTTACATGCTAACACCTACTCTTTACTTTTTTTACACTTATAACATCCAATTCTTTTACATTGAGTAAAAATTATAATTATTTATACTAACTAAAAAATAAAATATATATTTTCATCCACAAGGTGGTATAAACATAAAAATTAAAATTAAGGTAAGAGATGCAAATACATAAAAATTGAAGGATATGATGGTAAATCTTCATTTTTTCTAATTAAAAAAAAATCTAAAAACTTAATTTCAAGTACATTCATGATACACGACATTCTTTTGCAGAGAGTGGAAGACAACCTCAAAGATGAAAAAGCAAGACTCAATATCAAGCAAGATAAGTCCCTCCTAAATATGGACAGAGTCAAGGGAGACTCATTGTCTACTTGCTAAGATGTTCATGGGAAGACTCATAACATAATTACAAGATTGAGAAGCCAAATTGTAGGATTTACTTATGGACAAAGAATGTCTCCACCAACATGAGTTTTGATAAATGAAAGAAAAGATATGCTGAAATGTAAAATGGAGATGATGCTTCTAATCATATCCAGTGGGCAAAACAGACTTGTCGTTCATATGTGCATCTTTATGTAGTTGATAAATGCAATTATAGCTTAAGTATAAATAAAGACATGTAACAATATTGCAACTTGATTATGCATAAATAGGCTTTGTTAGTCTAAGCATTTGGTACTAAAATAATTTTTTTTCCCCAAAACTTCTTTTACTGGTTCTTTCAAGATTAAGCCTTTTTTATATGGCTACTTCTATATGCAATTGAAAATTAAAAAAAAAAAATCAAATTAAAATTATCTTCTAGCCTAACTTCAAAACCTTAGCTTTAACAACCTTTATTGCCTTATTTACTTTAGGAAGATTTACATACCATTCAATTCCTATGTACTTACATATTTAAAATCTAAACTTCAATTTTTACATAGGTATACACGAAGAACTGTGTTTATAACATTCTAAAAATTAAAATGGTGGTACTTTTTATGCGATATGAAAGATTTGGGTGGTAAAGATAAAAAATATATATAAAGTTTGTGAGTTGGATGTGTAAACATCATAAGAATTGGGTGGTATGTGTGAAATGCCCCATTAATTAATATAGAAGGAATGATTGGTTATCCAGCTTGGAGTTGTCATCATTTCATCAGATAATTTTGTTCATGATGTGAGGAGTTCAAAAATCTCTCATCATCAAAAGTGAGAACATGTGGTCAAATGAAATCAAATAATCATGTTCTTAGTGGGAACAATATTATCATATATGCAACAATGTTGCATTTTATCAATGACAAAAATGATTCACACCATACCATGTAGGATAGTATATATAAAATAAATCACTGAAAAGGCGACACAATTATTTAATGTTCATATTAGGAAGATGTGTTTTGAACAAAATTCTTATATCAATGTGATTAGAGATGCATGTGATCCATCAATTATTGAACGTGTGATACCCAAACATAATTTTCAAATTAAAAAAGAATCAAAGGAAGAAGCTTCAAAGTTCAATAGTTTAATAGAAGATACCGTTGAGCCTTTATGTTAAAATTGTAAGAAGCACAAATTCATCAGCTATTGAATTACAAATCAAAATCTTATGAATTGAATACTTGTCATGATCACTCTCTTTTTCATTGAATCAAAGGCTCTTAAAAATGAGAAGTTGGCAAGTATTTAGTATCAAATCAAGAAAATGAAGCAGTAGCTCAGACTAAAAGTTAAGAATGATTGCATGTTACTACTGACTCATCAAAGCATACTAGGTGGATATGACCACTCACTAGAAACTAAAAATAGATTCAAATGGTTAACATAAAAATGACAAATAATATTGTTGACTCCTATGCCAAAAAAATTTATTTGTTGAACAAAAAACTATTGAACATATGATTCGACTAGATATAAATATAACACTTGAATCGGTACTAAAACATCCTTCCGAAGTAGTTGATGTGTATAAAATTTGAAGTGATATGATGTGCTTTCTGCATTATTTGTCTCACTTTTATGTTTTTTGTGGGTATATTTAATTTACATGTGCAATATAGAGATAAAACAGGAGCTTTTGAAAACCCTAGGACAAAGACATTTCTCTCTTGAAGAGAATTTTTCTATACATTGTGAAACTCTGAATGAGTGATTATAAGTCTGTTTGTATTGAAAGAGTGGATTGAATTGAGAGGAATCAAGGAAGAAAAGCAACAGAGAAGACTAAGACCGATAAGATTTTATTTTGGGTTGTAATTCTCTTGTATTTATGTATTTTGCAATTTCTTCAATGAAATCCTTCGTATTTTCATCAAGCATTATGTTATTTTTAATTATTTGAAAATGTGAAAATTCATGTTTACTACATGGCAATTCCCTAGATTCATTAAAAGCATGTCAAAATGTTAACCTTCCAAGTTTTATTTACTTTCTTGCCGGCCAATAAAAATGTTAAAATCTCTTGTGATCTAAAAACTATTGACCATAAGCTAAAAGAACAAGTTAAAACTCAATCATTTCGTAGAATAAAAATATTGGTAATAGGAGATGGCAATCAAATAGAGGAATTAAGATTCTTTGGTGATTATTCAAAGTTCAGAGAACTTGACTATAATATGAGACCACAACATTTCTTCTATCTGGGGATAAAATAAGAAGTGTATTTGATTGTCAACATTTAGTTGCGAGCATCATTCCAAAGAAATTCGATGATTCACATAATCAGTTTCAAATAACATTTATCTAAACATTAGATAAACCAAACCCATCTGTTTTTGTTTTTGAAATTAAGATTTACACTTTAAAAAAATGTTTTCATAATTTTGATCTAAATTAAAGAATACTAAACTAATAATTGGACTATTTGAGAAATCAATCAATTTCTTGTGGAATCCTTATACTACTTGATCCATAAGTGTTACATAACATCACATGCTTCACAACATTTCATGAATCAATAGTTTAGAAACACCTTGACTGTACATATCCAAAATGTTGAAATAGTATTTGAACAAATAAATTACACCTATTTGGCCAATGCAACGTACTATACACATGTTGGTCAATGCTTGCGATTATATACAATTTAGCATCATGCTTATCTGCCCCCATAATCATAACTCAGCATCGCTGCCGTGGCCACTTACCCCAAATTCAATATTGATACCATTTTATTCAAAACAAACAAACTTATCATAGCAAGCACTTCTCTTACACCAAATCAAGTAATTTTAGAATATTACAAATATACTACATAAAAATTACAATGATACCTTTTACACTACATTCTTTTTTTTTTAGCAAACAAACAACCCCTTATATAACACTATATGACATGCCAATTCATATATAAGAATAAACGAGAAGAGAAAAAGAAAACACAATTGAAAATGATTGAAGAATAATACAAGGACGAGTAGGTTTGCTTAAAAAATCACTATGAAAGAATAGGGCAGACGCTACTGCTCAACTTGATTGCCAATGACCAGAACTTGTTCACAAAGCCCTAAATTTTTAAAGACAGCTACTCTAACGAATCTATGATAAGTCTTATCCCACCTGCGTCCACAATTTTACTTTTTTATTCCCCATGGCAAAATCTGTGAAAATTTCAGTTTTTTTAGCAGCTTCATATAGCACAAGTTCATTATGTTAATAGTTGCTATGCCTTAAAATGTGACTTTCAGTTCAGTGCACTGGGCCTTAGCAAAATGTTTTCACAAATTGAAAAAAAAAAAAAAAAAAAAACATAGCCCCAGCTGAAAGCCTTTTCCCAGGAAAGTTTACTAGATAAAAATAATACCATGCAAATATATACCACCCAATTAAAAGGCTGCACTATTCTATTAGGTGATCCCCCTACTTATCTCACCTTACCAAAGCACCACTTCTGAGTTCTGACTTCAGCATCTGGTCGAACCAACATCTGCCCTGCCTATTATTACAAATTCATTATAATTTGCAAGCTTTTATGCTGCACTTGATGATTAGGCCACATCTAAATGTATTCTTTTTAAATCAACCTGACTTGTATTTTGCAGAAACTAATGCTTGAATAATATCCTAGAACATAAATAAAAAAAAAGAAAACTATGATGGCTGAAATGCAGCTTCCATTTGATAATGTTGTTATGTTTTCTGTGAAAAGCTTCAGAAACTATGAAATAGGTTGACATCAAATATCACACCAAAATAAATGGGAATAACTAGCTTTAGTAAAGGAATAGTAAAGACAAAAGCACTGAGAAACGACAGGCGCCTAATGTCGAACAACACTGATGCGCAACACATACATGCAGGTATAAAATCAAACATGAAGCCATGAACTACAGAATACAAGTATAGCTGAGAAATAATGCAAACATTCAACTAAATAATTTACGAAATTTCATCACAAAAAGTAAAAAATGCATGCAGTAGAAAGGCAGAAAACAAATATATTTTCAAAAAAACTGACAATATACTCGTACTATTTGGCGATTCAAACTAATTGTCATTATATAAAAAAATCTATCCGAGATTAAAGGATCATCAACAAATTACAGACGTTTAATCTGTTATAACATAGAAATTAATAATACCCAATGACCAACTGTGGATGCAGAGATACTTATAACGATCAAATTAGACCACCATACCAATGAGGGATGGATCAGATCCATTGAGACTAACGTAATGCATCAGATTCAACAGCAAAAACAGCAACAAAACCCCATAGCATCAGCAACCACAAGGGACAGCAACACAGCTTTTGCTCATCTCTCACAACACACAGCTACAGCCTGGGCCATGTTAACCACATGTCCGAAGATAACCATACGTAAAAAAACTCTTGTTATCTCATTCAACAAATTGAATCTCAATGGAAAGAAAGTAGAAAGATTTACATAAATACCACACAATTCCTATGTATTAGCATATTTAATACCTAAACTTATATACATTTTTTATGTGATATGCGAATAGATCGGAAATGGGTGGCATTTATGTAAATCTCCTCCAGTCATGCACAAATTATCTACAATAGTTTGGTCTTAAACAGAAGACACAACTTACCTGATCTTCCCGGGACCAGAATTAATAGTATTTGAAAAAGGAAAAGGAACATTTCATGGCTCCCAGTCTACAAGGTTAGCATGGCTTTCAATACTAATGAACACCTTTTTGTTACGAACATCACCTTCCATCTACCACAATCAGCATCATCGATGATATCATCGAAATGGACAACCATCAACGGTGACTACAATATCAGCAAGACTCTCAAATTTCCCTCTTTTTTATATTTCAATTAAACTTGATTTTAGTAGAGTAATGAAACCTTTTATTTTTCCTAGGATGAGAAGAATACAGCATGTCGTTACGAACATCACCATCCATACATCAACATCAGCATCAAAGATATCATCGACACGGACTAACAGCAACAGCAATGACACCACATCCATTTGGATCATCTCACAATCAGCCGCTAATCAGCTACAATTACTGTTTTCTCCAGCAAAACTGGAAAATGTAGGATCTACCACAAAGTCAGCATAGCATTAACAGGAGATAGTCATCACAGTTCAAGGGTAAAGTTTAAAAAAAGGAACATCACAAATTAACAGTCTTCCAACAAAATTCAGGTACCAAAACTACAGCCAAAATGCAATGCTACCAGTTTGAGAAAATGTGCCAGAAACAAAGAAATAGATTGTCGCAACTAAGAAACAAACTCATGACCTTGGAAAGCAGCCCAGAGCTACTTTAGATTATATGGGCAAGTAGGAAAAGACAAATTATCTGCCATCCTTCAACAAGATCTGGAATCAATCAATCCTGCAATAACATAAATCAACAATATATCTCACATAAAGCATGTCATGACTATGTTCAAAAAGAAAGTGAAATTTTGAAATAGATGAAGACCTCATCAGAATTGCGAGGGGAAGGACTACGGGAATCAGCATGACGACCCCTAGGAGAAGCACTTCTAGATGGTGAACGCTTGCCACTGCTGTGTTTGCTGGGGCTTTCATCATGATAAGGAGGACTACGACCGGGAGATGGAGATGATTTCCGAGGAGACATGCTCCGCCTCGGACTAAGACTACGACGGTCTGATGCACTGTAAACAACATACAGATTAGAACACATACTAAACCATTTTTATAGCAATGAATTAAAAACTACCTGTCAATGGAGCGGCTTCTGCTCCTCTCCCGTTCGTCATCATAGCCTCTGCCTCTACCACGACTTCTATGATAATCAGGGCTCATGCTACGACTGCGGCTTTGACGACGATAATCTCTCTCCCTCTCTTGGTATCTGTCACGTTCATACCTCCCTCTACTTCGACTGCGGCTTCTCCTTCTATAATCCCTATCTCGGTAGTAATCTCTATCTCGATGATAATCATCTCTATGCCTGAGATCATTACAAAAGAATTAAAAAAAACAATATTTCTCATCATTAGCCCTATCAAATTCCAATTGAGTGCTACATGACTAAATTGTAGTAGCTACATGTCTTTTGCATAACTTGAAGCCTTCCAATATGCATGCCTAAACCAGCAAAGCTGATTTTGTACAATTGTATACTAAATTACATCTCCCCAATGCAAACCTTTCACACTTTACCCATCCTATTTTTACCATGTGCCAATCCTTCTCATTTTTTCCATAGTTCAACAAGTCTATTAATACCTTATTTGATGAACATGCAAACTAAACTGAAAAAACCCATAATGCAATTAAAATTACCATCCAAGCAATCTTCAATATGTGAATGCATCTAAATGCAATGACTGCCATGAGATGTTCAGTTAAGTGCAGACAAATGTGATGCAAAAGGAGAGTAAATTACTAAAACACACTATATAGAATTAGATCAGTGTTGTTGAACAAACAATGATCAATAAAATGATAGCTTAAAATGAGACTAACTATAACCAGATATGAACATAAAAAATATTCATATATTTAACATCAAAACACAATACCATTATAAAGATATCAAAAGATAACATCAACTCTTACTTAGGCCTAGGACTGCGGCTTCTAGACCTGCCCCTTGACTTTGGCAAAGCTTCAACAATTCTTCCTTTGTGGCTGCAAAAATAAATTTTGACAGGAATCAGCACAAAATTTTCAATGCCAAACGTTGCATGTAAAACAGTATGAACTACAGAAATGGCAATCTTATAATCGAAGACATCCAAATAGCTTTCATAAAAAATATATGACAGTAAAAACTAGACTGTGCAGTTGTTTTATCAGAAGTGACTGACAGGCTGAATTAGGGTAACATGGCTTACAAGGCCCCAAGCTATAACCATCACCCTACAAACTTACCTGAATAAAGTGAAATACCAAAAAAAAATCTAATCCCATTAATAAACCAATATCTGCTTTGATAAACATTGTATGAGTGAAAGCAACAGCTGAACTGAAATAATAATAAATTAATAAGTTTGCTACATTCTATCAATCAAAATTAAGCTAACAGAGTTTCTTAAACAAAGTAATGCAATTAAGTTAAAAGTTAAACACTTGCTCCCAGAATTCATGCATGCATAATCTAGTCTTCATAACCATCCATCCTCTTCATATTTACAAATAAACTCTTTTCAATCAATGGCTTGAAGCAGGTTCAGATTAAAATAACAAATGCCAATTGCAACATATGGCGCGAAAGATAAATTATCATTATGATCACTGTAACATTGAGGATTGGCGTGATAACCTGTAAAAGCAAATTTCCATCATAGTATCAAAAAAAAATTCAAAAGAAAAAATCGAGTTTAAGAAGTGCAAGAATTCAAGTAACACAATTGTTTTTAAAACAATACATGCAATTATTCATCAATTTCAACTGTAATTGCCAATTTCTATCATACTTCAACCATTAATTTGCTCTAACAATCAAGTTTAAGATATGCCACCAAACGAACGACACGAAAGAGAATAAAAAAAACAAATCAGAGAAAATTTGCTCTTTGATCTGCCAACTAATTCGCTCTAACAATCCAATTTAAGATATGCAATCAATCCAACAGTGAAGCGAGAGGATTTAAAAAATAAATATATCAAACAAAATTTGCTCTTCGATCAGCCAATTATTTAAAAATAATTCAGGAAGCTAATCATGGCCAAATCAAGTTTTGTCGATGGTATGGTATGTCCGCACTTATGTCCAAGTGCAACAATTAAAAATTTGAATAAATCTTCAAAGTTGAAAAAAGACAATGCATTTACTTAAAAATTAATACATTACAATTAAGAAGATTTCAGGGCTTAAAGTTAATGATGCCTACATTCGTTCAGCATTTGGTCCATATTTAGCAAACTGAACCATGATCTCCCGTCCATCCACATTCCTTCCTGTTGTTCAAAAAAATAAGCAAAACACGGATTAAAAAAAGAATAACAATAACAATCAATAAAAGATATTAGCACTGATTATTGCCAGCTAGGTGCTGCGCTTAGAACAAAAGGAATTAACCAACCGTCTAGTTTATCCACAGCCTTCTGTGCCTCATCTGCGTACTTGTACCTCACAAAAGCAAAGCCTCTAGACTCTCCACTCCTTGAAATTCAAGGGAAAGAAAAACAATATAAGTATCACAACAAGCCTAGAAACATCCTTCTAAAAAGCCCTAAACTTTAAAAAATATAACAATCAATAGATGAACATAATCCAAAACATCTTTTCCAGAACGCTAAACTTATAAGCTGAAAAATCACTGATAAAGTCCAGGAAAAAAACAAATATTTAATTGTATAAGACAGAGAGCATGGTGCTCGAGATACCTTCGGTCTCTGGGAATGAATATATCAACCACCTTTCCGTATTTATCAAAGAGGGGAAACAGATCGTCCGCCGTAGTCCCTGCTCAAGAGAATCGAGACACAAAATATAAGTAACCCCATGCCCCGTACAATTCGGGCAAGGATTTCAATCACATCTACACATCAAACAACAGTTAAGGGAGAAAATTACTGAATGTGATATTCAGGACGAGGAGAGAGTATGTGTCCTTGATATCCGGCGGACCGGACCTCCCGAAGTGCGACATCTCTTACGCAGGGAAGGCTGAGTTTTGGAGCTAGGGTTAGGGTTGCGAGAAGGGGCGACGGCGAACCGTGGTATAACAAGTTCTGGTTCATATATATCATGCAGAGATTATTTTCCGCGAAGCGGACATTGTAATAAATAATTGCAGATCCAACCCTAATAATAAGATACTTTATGTTATATTAAAAATTTAGGTGGTATGCATATAAATATGAAAATTTAGAAGTTAGATATATAAATATATAAAAATGGTGTGATATAGGTAATGCCCTATAATTTAAATGAACAAATAAAATCATAATTAATTGCTTAAAAGCCCTAATTTTTATTCTTATTGCAACAATGTCAATAAGGATATCACACTTAATCATGATTATTTGTGATTTAATGTTGATTTGTAATGTAAAGAAAAGCCTTGTTAATGATTTTATCAGCCAATAGATTAGTTGGTTAACTAGATTAGCAAGATTGTAGTTTAGTTATGCATTATAATCCATTACCATTACTCAAGATAAAAAATGAGATTAACACTAATTTAATTTTATTAAATGTATTAAAATAATGAAAATAAAAGAAAATCCATCTAAATTGACAAAAGATCATTTTAACTTATTTAAGCCAACTTAACTTATTTATGATTGGTCTTTAAAATTTAATTCTACGCGAGGTAGAATGATTAAACGGCCAACTAAATCTTATTGTAATTCAAAAATTAATATCTAATCAAATTAAATACTATTTTATGATGCAATATTTGAATTCAAAATCTATAAAATTTCAGTATTGCCGAATATAATCAACATTGAGCTCTAATATAGACTACTATAAGGTTGGCTTCCTAGAAAAGGCCTCATGAAATAAACAAGATTGAGCTCTAATATAGATTACTATAAGGTTGGCCTCCTAGAAAAAGCCTCATGAAATAAACCATTTTAATAGGAAAAGAAAGAAACACTAAATTTTATAGTTGAATTCAGATTTGTCCTATAAGACATCCGCAAGATTGAAGCAGTACAAACCATGAGGGATAGACAGAAAGATAAACAAAGAGAGTAAACATGAAATTGCCCTTGTAGAGCAAACTGGAGTATTTTAAGGCTTTGTGACCCATTTTA
Organism: Phalaenopsis aphrodite; assembly: GCA_003013225.1. Lineage (NCBI taxonomy): Eukaryota > Viridiplantae > Streptophyta > Magnoliopsida > Asparagales > Orchidaceae > Phalaenopsis > Phalaenopsis aphrodite. The sequence goes on along the minus strand of NEWO01000251.1, from coordinate 187,780 downwards.
TTTATTAAAATTGACAATTAAATGACATGAAGAAAGTATTCTCCCTACAGAAGATGGTCCAGAGAAGAGCCCAAAAACCATTAATACATGTTGTTTTATAGGACTGGGCTTTTGCTCTGCAAATCCTTGGGTGAGCAGACTGGGCTGAATTCGATCGAATTTCAACTCAACACCAGTTAAACTCAACTATGGGAAGCAAGTCGATTTTTTAATGGTGTTATCAGTTAGCTTTTAGGTAACCGACTGACTTGCTTGATTATTATTCCTTATCGATTTTTGGTGGTCTAACGGGAGATGTCGAGAGAGCTTCACATTGATACTTGTTAGATGCTTGAGGGTACTATACCTTTATCTAGTCATTGGCATTGATGTCAATGCCTTGTTGGCCTTTGTGTTCATTTATTAGTTTGAGTGACACCTGGTTGGTGGGCAGTTCTTCAATCAAATGGCTATCAGTCGGTTAGGTGATCTTGAACTTATCAAATCAATGATAATTTTTAGAATTTCATTAGAGGGAGGATCCTCATCTTATCTTTTTTAATCTAGATCATTAAATTATCTCAACATCCGTGCATATCACTTTTAGATGTACATTTATAAAGAAATTAAATTTATTTGATTGGAAGAACATTTATAAAGAAATTAAATTTATTTGATTGGAAGAAAAGCAAATACAAAAACGACTCATATATGTATAAGAGACCTCCCCTAATTATTATCTATTTTTAATTTTTTTTTAATATAAGGAGCTTGAGAAAATAAAAAATATAAAAATGCCTTTAGATGGCACTCTAAATTAATATATATATATATATATATATAGAGAGAGAGAGAGAGAGAGAGAGAGAGAGATTTACTTATATATCACACAATTCTTGTGTATTTACATATCTAATAACTACAATTTGGCATTCGCACTTATAAGCTATCCAAAATATGTTGCATTTTTACCATCCTACATCTCAACTTTTGGAATTAAATAAAAGGGAAAGATTTGCATTCATGCCAATCAATTCTTTCTTAATTATTTAAATGTCCAACCCTAAACTACAAATTTTACATATACATCACCTTGTTTGTGCAATAAAAGGAGTATTTTGGCTTCATAACAGTTAAAATAGTGATATTTATGATGTGATATAATAGATTTGGGTGATATTAAAATAAAAAAACTAAAGTTTAGGTGTTAGATATGTAAATACATAAGAATTATGTGGCATGCATGTAAATGCCCAAAAAAGAACTAGAATGCCCCAAAACTTTTATTTTCCTTGCATTTCAAACTTCGTTGAATCAACCACAATGTCGCTTCGTCTTCCTGTCCAACCCATCACCTTGAGAAAATTTTACGTCCGGACATCCAACCGCTGCGCGCCACGTCGCCATACACGTCGACGGCGGTCGACATGTCACCCGGCAATTGGTCGTCCAAACGTAATATTTTTTATCCTTCAAGGCTCCAATTTTTATACATAAACAGTAGAAGAGACAAAGATGTAGAGAGAGAGAGAGAGAGAGTTAAAAATGTATCCTAATTAAATTCATTTGATTGCATCTCATCAAATAACTTGTATTTAAAAAATGCATGCGCTACAATCAATCCACAATTCTAAAATACATGTATTTTATAAAAACTCAACCAAACAGCCCCCAAATTAGTATCAAAGAATCCCATAATACATAGGGGCATGTACATACAAACCCATAGGTCTTATGTATTTACATATTTAACTACTAAACACTCATTCACATGAATACCACTCAAATCATTAACGTTACGTCAAAAATACAGCCATCACAATCTTTTTCTAAATTGAAATCAGCTTTTCATGCATAGTTTTATGACACCAAGGCATTCATAAGTGTAAAAATCAAACTTTGGGCGTTAGATATGTAAATACAAAAAATGGGTGTGGCATCTATATAAATTTCCCAAAAAACTTTTTCTTGAGCAAGCTTTATCATAGATGTGACAACATTCCCAGTAAATAATGCTAACATTTATAATAACTGATGAGAAATAAACAAAAAGCTAAAAATTACATCCACTATAAATTTCTCAAGAGGAATCAGACATAAATCTTGTCATATGAATTACATTCTGCATGAAAACTGAATAATATGATGAGCAGGCAAATCAACCCAAATGGAAAAGCTTACAGTTCATGTACGTTTTGGGGGAACATATTGCACGTTGTTATCCGCGCAAATATTCTGCATTGGATCAATAGATAAGATTATAAACACATACGAAAAATAATCTGCTTTATCAAATCATTGCTACACGTAACCTGATATTCTTCTGGAAGTTCCTCGGAGACTGCAAGAGTATAGCACCCAGGGATAAACCTTCCTGCGGAGAAGGGTTGGAAATATAATATTGAAATTTTACTGATAGTAGATAGTCCAAAACTCAGTTCCTAAGTTAAGTAATGTAGCCTGGGATTTAACTAGCAATTCATGGCATTTATCTTCAAAAATGATAGATTATATTGTTTCATCTATTCTCATAAGTCAGGATTCTATGATATTCCCATCAAAGGAAGAATATAGCTTATCAATATTATCAAGATCAACATTATCCTTTACCAAATTTTTAGGTTGGTTTTATAAATTTTTTTTATAAAAGAAACCATGTTGTATTAACAAGAAAATGATATAAATACAACAAGAGCATTTGCCAAAAAATGCCAGAGTAAATTTGAAGGACAAGTGCTCGTCATTTAATTTAGCAATAAAAAAAAGATTTGAAGGACATGCAAAGTTCTAGCTGTCAAAAAAACTCGTTCTTCGCGAACAGTTCATGTTCGGTTAGTCAATGAGTTCGTGTTCGATTCATTCGATAAGTAAACGAGACGATTGTGTTCAAATATTTTTCGTTCGGTTAATTAAACGAACCAAACACGACCAGTGATGCGTTCATTCGTGTTCAAATCGTTATTGTTCGAAATATAAAATAATTTAAAATAATTATAAATAAAAAATTTATGATATTTTTAAAAATTAAATTTTATATATTATAATATATAGTAAATTAATAATAATAATATATTAATATACTATATTAGTAATATACTAATATAAATATTATACATTTATATAATATAAGTTATATAATAATATAATATAATATTTATATATAATAAAATTAGGGATGTCAAACTGGCTCGCCGTTCGCGAACAGCTTGTGTTTGGCTTGTTCGTTAAGAAACGAACACAAACAGTGACTTCACGAACAATTTCAAACACGAGCTTATTTCAAATAAACTAAATTTCAAAAGAAACCGAACACGAAAACAAGCTTTGTTCGTTAGTGTTCGGTTCGTTTACACCCCTATCAGCAAAGTATTATGGGTGACATTATCAGCAGTTGATAATTTGATCAACATTAATGGGCTAGCAGAAACAAGAGCATTAACCACTTTCTCCTAAAAAAAAATAGAACCTAGCTCTAGATTTTGGAAACAAACCTGAAACAAGAAGGGAGATCTTCTGTCAACGAATTAGGAGGATAAAAAAGAATCTATTGATCCTTATTTTTTTACTTATAATTGACTTGGCATAGTGTAAACTACAAAATGTGATTTGAGGAGTTGAGCCAGACAACTAGCAAAAATGTTGTTCAACTGTTGAAGTCAATTTCAGTTATTCGAGCTAGGGAAACTAAACAGAAAAATGATTACTGTTTGGCACGGAGTTGGGCTGAAAGTGCATTCACGGAATGCAGCGTCAATCCTTTTGGCCTGCACATCGTAGGTGTGGCAGGGGTGGCACACGGAAGAGAGAAGCAATCTGCGGCTGCATTCTGTGGTTAAGGTTCTTTTCTTCCAATTTTAAACCTTCCCATGTCCACTTATTCATCACCTTTATCCTAATTATAAGACCCATTAGGGCTAAATTTTAGGTTGCGAACTTCATTCTCTTTGCTCAAGATTGTGATTGATCTCTGATGTTGCTCTCGTCTTCTCTCACTTCTTTCTAGTAAAGTATCCTCTGTCTCTCTCTCTCTAGTTTACTCACATTGCGTCGTGTGAATAGCTTCAGCCGGGATTTTTTTGATGATTTGCGCTGGAATTTTTTATTTTTAGTTGTTGCTCTGAAATTTGGATTTTTTCGTTCTCTTGAGCATTTGATGATACTTGAAATGCTTATGTGATGTATGGCAGTGTTGGGCTGACAGTTTGAGGATGTGTTCAATTTGGATTGTTTCCTTATTATTTCTTTCTATCCTTTTGTGAATTGTGATCGTGGTATGAACTTCTTGGATTGGTTTTTGATTTTTTTTGTTGCTGTTGTGATCATAGTATGATCCACTTGTGAATTTATGTTGTTGGATGGAGAGGATGTCCTTAGATGAATGCATTTCATGGTTAAGCCATTTTATTAAAAATTAGATACATATAATTCTTGGAGAATGTCTAACAGGAGTGTATAGTTTGAAGGTGTGATATTTTTAGGCGTTCCGTATGCAAATACATTAGAATTTGTAAAGTTAGAAAATTCCATCTGCTTAGCTATTAGTGAAAGTCTCATTTGCTTTGGATGGGCAGTTGCTGATTTCCTTTTTTGCTCACATACAATTGCTGAGATAATTTTCTAATGATGAGAGGATGTGATACTTTTAGTTGTTTGATTTAGAAGTACATCAGAATTGTGTAGTATGTCCGAAAATGTGATTAGTTGAATGTTGAGATGGGGAGGATATTGTTGAGATGATCTTCTTTATGCAACAATTGATGTTACCTATAATTCGTGGATGGGAAGGATGTATTGTTTAGCTATATGAATGTCTTACTAAGTGTATGGTTTGAAGTTTTGTGGTAGGTATGTTTAGGTGTTTCATATGCAAACACGTCAGAATTGTGGTATGTGCAAAAATTTGGCATGTTCAAGTATTAGTGAGGAACGATTCTCACTTTGTTTTAGATGGGCAGTTATTGATCTCCTTTTTCTCTCACATAGCATTACTTTAGAATTTTTGGTTTTGTTGGTTTATGTGGATATGAATGTATTTTATGTCTATGTATATTTAAATCTTGGAGAATTTACAAACATACCACCCAAATCTTGTATACTTTCATATCATATTAGAAACACTCATTTTAAAGTTTTAAAAGTTGCAATATACTTTTTCATGCATATGTTATTTGAAATTTAGGTGTTATATATATGTAAACAAGGTTTTGAAAATCTGGTTGGACCGGTCGGCCTGACCAGTTCAACCATAAACTGAATGTTGGTCCAGTCCAGAAGCGTGCAAGAATCGCTTCCGTGTCTAACCATGAAGGATCGTCTGGAAACCGCAGTTCAACCGCAAACCAACGAAGCGAGTCTCATCGCGTGAACCGTTGTGCATGGTTTCCATTATAGCTTTCATTTTCGGCGCGATCGTCGCACTGCCCGCGTCGACTTTAAACGGAATGCCTGCTTCTTAATCTTTTTTCTCCAAGGGAGAAAACTTTTCGAAGTCATTTATGAGGGCAGTCTTGCCGTAAGAAGAAAAAACAGGAGAGGTATGAAAAAAAAGCCAATGGGATGAAAGCAATTTGTTCGAGGGTTTTGCATGGGGAGTTTCCAATGAATAAGAAAGGCATTGGAAACGTAATCAAGGAGGGTAAAAAATAGAATTTTGAGGAAGAAGATGATTATATAGCAGGCAAAGAGTTTCACCTCATTGGAAACGTGGCCGATACAAGGATGGGAGGAAGGGCATCCAACCATATCATTGGATCTCATGCCAACATTGCAGATGGGAGCCAATAGGAACCTCGAGGAAACTAAGTTATAAGATAGTTGAGGTGAAGATAGACAACAATTTTGCAATAGATTTTAAGGTCTTACACAATTTAATTTTTATTCATTATAAAATCTTTTTAAAAGTTATTGTGTTATGACCCTTATATTTCATATTTGAATTCTTTGAAAATCAATTATTTTAAAATGAAATACATACCAAAATTATTATGGTATTTTTTATTTAAATATTGAGATACTTATTTTATATTTCATAATCAATTTTTTGAAACTACACCATTTATGTCACATTTAAATAAATTTATAATTCATTACATCATCCGGTTGAACCTACTTGGCAAAGTTTTTTGATTAAGGGAAGACTCTAATTCATTTTTCTAGTGAAATTGTTTGATTAAGGTTTTATGAAATTGAGGGCTTGATTGATGGAACATTCCTTTAAAGACCTTGATCGATGGTGTATTCATGTGGGTTTGTTCTATGTTGTTTGTGGGTTTTGCCTTCAAAAAGTCAAAGACTATCAATATGAACTTATGTGTATGGGATGTTGCTAATACGTGTGCAATTGCTCTTGAGCTATGTGAGGTTGTCCCATGGAGTGATTTCAGTTATATATGGTCTATGTCTTTGTTATATTAGATGCTTAAATTGGTTCATAAATTTTTTGACTAATCTTTTTGCGGTTTCAGTTGAACTTTACCAGTTGTCTTTCGCACATAAATGCACAGTCGTCTTTAAAGATTAGTTAAATTTTAATTAAATGCACTGTCTTCTTTACACTGACGTCACTCACTTGTATCTTGTAGTTTAGTTCTCATAAAACTTTCGCACGGTCCATTGGTTGTATGTATGAGCATGCGATGAATTGAAATGACTGAAAAATATGGGGCTAGTTACATTTGAGTTTGGAAAAAGAGTTGAGCCAAGGCATTCTAGTCTGTTAGATTTCAGTTATTTATTTTTATCTTGCTAGTTGTGAGATTTCATATGTTTATTTTATGTTATCTTGTTTGTTGCGGGCTTTCAACAGTGGTTATTATCACTTTTGTGCCATGTGAATAAATGATTGGGGAGTTGTGTATTGTTTTCTTGGTTAATTTATGTTTTGACGAGTTCAAATTAATTTCATGCTAGTGGTGGTTATGGGTAAGTCAAAAAAAATCATGTCGTATAAAGATATGAAGTCAATCTTTTTGCGATCATTGCTTAAAGAAGGTGAAATTGAAAAATAGGTCAGCACCTATTTTAATAAAGAAGAATGACATGACATTATCTAAAGAAGAATGACATGAGTATAATAGAATGCAACTGAAAAATAAGTGGGATCAGTTAAAAAATAATTGGAAAATATGAAAATAATTAGAGCAATGATCAACCGACTCAGGTTGGGATCCGAAAAAGTATACCATTGATGCTTCGAAAGAAAGGTGGATTAAGAGATTGGCGGTAAAAATTAGCAAAAATTTAGTGTTTTCTATCTTTTTGAAGTCATCAACATATTAACTATCAATTAATTTGTAGGTTGTGTCAACTGCTAAGAAGATCAAGTTTGGTGGCAATAAACCTAGGCTTAAAGAAAAGTTGGACATAATGTTTGGTTGAATCATGGATACATGCATAGACACCAAAACAAGAGAGTGCACACTAACACAACTGAGCATGTAGATATTAATGTCATAACATGTAGACACCAAACAAGAGAGTGCACACTAACACAGCTGAGCATGTTGTTCCAAATGTCCTAGAATTGCGAAGAAAAAAAATGATGTGGTTTTCATAACATGCCAGATTTTGCAGTTAGTTAATTCATGTACTAATGAATCTAGCACATCACCCATTTAATATTCGTGTTGGGTTCAACTCAAGCAGTTTCAGGTGGGATCAATTTTGGGTAAGACTCAAACTTGACCTGTGAACCCAATTTGATACCACTATCAGAAACCCTCATTTTAAAATAAGATAATTTTACACTAATAAAGTATTAATTGTTTTTAAGATTAGAATAAAATTGATCTGAATAATAAATAGAGTCAATCCAGTCACAACCAATAAAAAAAACTAATTAAGTAACATAAATTAAAGATCGTATTAACTAGCCCATATCAATCGATTAAGTCGTTTCAATTAATCGATTGCATCAAAACAAAATTAACATTCATTAAACTCAAATGGGATTTATTAAACTAATTGGAAATTAATATACTTTTCAAGCAAATCATGTGACTCAAGATATGACATGATCAATCATAAACCCATGATCGGATATACCTAAGTTGGCCCAAATACTCACATATAGAAGTACATTGGCACCGTGTGTATGGCTTGCACATGATTAAATAGAATTGATTAAAGATCGGTCAACTGACCAACTCAATGTATATCAAAAGACATAATCAAAATATGATGACCAATTTGTGAAAAACCTAATGTGTGTTAGGTTGAAAGTCGCTAAACAAGAAATTCACTCTCAAGCCCACTGTATGTGTGGAACTCAATGAACAAAAGAGTGTAACAAATCTAAGGTTAACATAGATGAACATGATAAATAGTTCGATGGAGAGTTCTTCTAGTCAAATGATAAGACTGAATCAATTTCTAATACAATGATGGCCACAAAAATGAAAGAAGATGAACATTATAAACAATAATGATGCATGATGATCATCGTAGTGCTACTCATAATTTTACATGGAGTTCTCATATTGAACATTTCATGAGATGGTATTGCTAAGCTACGCAAATTAACAATGTACATAAGCCCAAAAAAGAAAATGGTATTCAAATTATTTCAGTCAATTAAGAGTAACTTTACCAATTCTCAGCCATCGAGCCGACCAACTTCTAGTAGGATCCATGACTGAAATTATCCTGCCAATATAGAAAGATTCCTGCTTTAATATATCAGATCCTTACCCGAAGGAAGATAACTTAACATGGCAGAAGCATGACATATCAACAGCCAAGAACATGGAAAACTATAAACTGTTGCTGAACAACTGCATAACACTTTCCCACAAAATGTGTCCCTGTGTGTGTGTGTGTGTGTGTGTGTGAGAGAGAGAGAGAGAGAGAGAAAGACGGGAGTGTTTGTCTACAGGCTAACGCTAGGGTTACCTCCATCAATCACAAACAGACCCTGGTTAAGCCCAAAATGTCATGTTGGGTTAAGGAAGCACAAGGTGGAACCATGTAAGGTTCGACAAAAAATTTTGTGAAACTAAATTACGAGGATGAGCCAGCTACATGATAGACATGGATAGGCCTCCCTCCCTCCCATGATACAATGGCCCACATCCCTCGTTGCTTAAAATTATCAAGGAAAACCCTTTCACCCATACGCCTACGTTTCTTTCCCACTAATACATTTTTCAAGAGGAAGACACATATCCAAAGTCATCATACAACGGCCCACATCCCTCATGGCTCGGGTCCATGAAAAAATCATGAATCCTCACATTCTCATACAATCAATTTGAAGGGATTCTCAGCCAACTCTCATCCACGCTATAGAAGCAAAATCCAACATCAATGTAGCCATAAATAGACTTGATGGAAGCATCGAGCATGTTAAATTTATTCTTCGGCTTTCCTTTCAATATTTACCATTAACTCTCTCTCTCTCACACACACACACATATGCACTCAAGTTTTTCTTCGAATTATACATTTTTCAAGAAAAAGGCACATATCCATAAGCATGATACAGTGGCACACGTCCCTCATGGCTTACAATTATCAGGAGAACCCTTTCACCCAAACGCTTAGGTTACTTTCCCAGTTATACATTTTTCAAGAGGAAGGCGCATATCAAAAGTCATGATGCGACGGCCACATCCCTCATGGCTTGGGTCCTTGGACAAATCTTGACTCCTCACATTCTCATACAATCAATTTGAAGCGATTCTCATCCACCCAATAGAAGCAAAACCTAACATGAAGGTAGCCATAAATAGATTTAATGGAAGTATCAAGAGGGTGAGACTTATTCTTTGCCTTTCTTTTCAACAATTACCATTGACCTTCTATTAAAATTGATTAAGAAACAAAAGTCCTGTATGATTATGAAAACTATCACTTTGCTTTAAACCTTCTACATGAGGAAAACACTAACAATCATAATTTCAGAAAATGTCTAAAACTGAATGTGAATGTGATTCATGTTTGCCAAATCAACACTCCTTATCCAACAGTTGGAGGCCGAGGTATAAGTAAATGAAGAGCATCCAAACTCGCTAGATTTTCTTTCTAGTCCACATTATCACTAGCACCATAGCTTAATGAAAATAAGAAATGAGCATTGAAAAATACCAAGTCTTAATGATGATAGATTGTTAAGTGTCATTTAAGGCAAGGGAAGGGAATGTCTCTAAAACGAGATACATGCATGCATGCCATGCTAAAGTAGTTCAAAAAAAAGCTCATCTAGTTATGTTTTCTCATTCGAACATCTTGTCTCCAATTATGAATCTAGTATGAATATTGAATAAGTTGGCTACAACTAGTCACTTTGAAAGCCGTCTAAGAAAGACAACATGTTTTTTCAACAAGATCGAAGAACTGCACTCAAACGTTGATTCACTCCGATGTTTATGTTTAGTCATTACTAATTTTATCCATAAAAACAAAACACAATAAATTTTCTTTGGTAAAACGCACATACACCCATAGGATATAGTAAAAAAATAGGAACTAGATGTTATTAGCTATCCCTATTTCTATTTCATACAACCTGCTTTGCTTTTAAAATATGCATCAAAACTTATGAGTGGAGCTTCTTTTCTTAGGGCTTTAGCTTTTCAATATAACCAATCTTGACTATCGCCTTAAACCAAAAATTCTTTGATGGGTAGAATTTCTTCGCTATATTAACATAATAAAACAATAACCTAACCAAGTTCAAGTTTATTGTTTCATGGGTTAAGTTCAACTCCATTCTAAAAAAAATCCCATACATATTCTAAGAGTAATAGGCAAGCATATTAAATAAGTTGGTTACAATAATTCATATGGTCAAGTTATGAGAATGGAAGCTACATTGTTAACAAAGTTGGCATCTAAGGCCGTTGTCTAGCCTTAAAAAAAAGGCCTTTTAGTTTGTCGGGACCCAACTTAGCTCCATTGTTATGCACCTTTCATTCAAGTTAAATGAATAGTTTTTTCCATAAAATGGAAAGAAGATAGCAGGTTCGTTGGCCAGCGCTTGTCTCTTAATATGAATACAGGTGATATTTGCAGCAAGCAAAAGGATATGTCTAAGCTCATTATTATGGAAAGTAATAAATCGAATGGCTGTATATTAGGATGCTTCATTATAAGAAATCTAATAATGTATTTTCTATATTAGGCAACCTAATTAGAAGAGATCAAATTACAACATCTTCCCTCTATTAGAGATATTCCTAATCTATAGCGATTGGAGGTATATAGATATATAACATATTTTTTAATTGAGTAATAAGAAAGGGTTGTTTTCCTTCACATGGTATCATAGCCGACAGTTTGTCGCTTCTGCTCCTTAGTTCAGTATTGTTTTATGCACCGGCATTTGAATTATTTGGTCATTTGCTCGTTTGTGTTGTATTCATATCTTCGTTCCCACACACGGCTTCTTATGATTCGCTCATTGAAGAAGTAACATTAGGGAACCAATTAAATCTTCACCTGCTTCATCTTCATCTTGTGAAATCGGTTGTTCAAGTGTCATCATCCATCGCCATTGGTCATCTCTTGCGACACCATTCCTCGTGACGATCATTGAATTGTTCGTTGAGTCATTTGTCTCCTACAGATCGATATCGGTCGTCTCTGACTTTCGTCTCGCCTTTCAGCTCGTCTTTGTCATCATGTTGAGGAGTCTATCATTAGAATTAGTTTATTCAGTTTCTTTAAATATTTGGAGATATTCGTGATTTTTTAACATCCGTGAACCTCAGTTTCAAGACAATTATGGAAGTAAAACTCTGAATTATGAAAATCAAGGTTCGAGGGTAGTCTACTACTACTGCAAATAAATCAGGTCATAAGAAGAGAAAATGTCAAAAGTTGCTTAAAATAATAAGGTTCTAAATCACAGTCAACCCACATAGTCGCTACTAATGAGACCTCTTAGTGTCAAACTTTATCGAATTTTACAGATGAATATGCTAAATTCATCCAATTTCAAGAAACATCCAGGAAATCTCGACCCATAGTATGTTCCAACAACATATCTCCTTCTTGGGTCCTTTGTCAATTAGAGCATCCTTCACTACAAATGTTAAAAAGAGTTATACCCTCAATTTCAGCAATTATCATTTTTAGATTGTGAATCATGTCAATTTACTAGACACCATTGCTTATCTTCTTTTCCCAAAATTATTAAAAAGTTAGTCATAGTTTTGAGTTAGTTCATTATGGGACCTTATTCTATTTTATCTAATATATTTTAATATTTTGTCAATTTTGTGTATAATTTTTCTCATATGACTTGACTTTACTTTATGAAAACTCCTACCTAGTTGATGTCACATTTTCAATCATTTTGTGCCAAAATTAAATTTTAATTGACTATTTCTAAATGCTCAGTTTCTAATTTAATTTTTATATCTTCTCTTTTGTCGCAGTTATGAACGCAAGTATACGTATCGCTCAAGTCATACAGATCTCTAGTGGAATTCTGGTTATCGATCCCACAGGGAATACAACGGAACTTTAAAATGCAAAACGTAGTGCAGAAAAACAATATTTGATTCACAATGTGCGTAGCGAAAATATTAAAGTCACTAATAGTATAAAGACGATTAAATATTCAAGTTCATTAAAGTACTAACTAAGCTTCTACTCCGTTATCGATTGGATTGCTAAAAGTGACATTACACATCTTTGAAATGTTACAGATGCATTACATAATCCAAAGGACATTCTTTGAAAAGCCAAAATTTTATAAGGACTAGTAAATATTGTCTTTTATTGATCCTCAAGTGCAATAGAGATTTGGTGATAACCGACATATCCATCCAAAAAGCAGTAACATTTATTCTCAGTTAGTCTATCCAACATTTGATCTAAAAAAAGTAAGGGAAAGTGATCTTTCCTGGTGGCGGCATTTAATTTTCTATAATCAATACAGATTCGTCAACCAGCGACTTGTCTTGTTGGTAATATTTCATTTATTTCATTCACGTCGATAGTCACTTTTCCTTTCTTAGGAACACAATGAATTGGACTTACCAAAGCAATGTCTATAATTGGATATATAATTTCAGCATCTAACCATTTTAAAATTTCCTTATTTACTACTTCATTTATCATTGGATTTAATCTCCTTTATGGATCAACTCTAGGTTTATGTTGTTTTTCTAATAAAATTTTATGCATACAAATCGAATGACTGATTCATTTAATATCAGCTAAAGACCAACCAAAAACTTTTCTGTATCTTTTTAATGTATCCACTAATTTTGTTCTTGTAAATCGTTTAAATTTGAGGATAGAAGAACTAGTAAGGTAGATAATTCTCCTAAAAACACATACTTTAAAAGAACAGGACAAATTTTTATTTCAAGCTCAGGAGGTTTTATAACGGATGGAATTAGATTTTTATTATCAACTTCTGTAATATCTAACATTTCAAAACTCTCCTGAACATAATCTAGTTTTTCATTATCTATCATCTCGATCATCTTCCAATTCATTATCAACTTTAATTTTCAAATCTTCATTCTCCATTTTCTCTTCAAACTTTTCCTTAAAATAATCATCTCTTAAACAATCACAAATTTCCATTCGAAAACATTCATCATCTTTTTCTATTGAGATCAGGACGAATTTTCATTTCAAGTTCAAGAAGTTTTATAATGGATGGAATTAGATTTTTATTATCATCTTCTGTAATATCTAACATTTCAAAACTCTCCTGAACATAATCCAATTTTTCATTATCTATCTCATCTCGATCATCTTCCATTTCATTATCATCTTTAATTTTCAAATCTTCATTCTCCATTTTCTTTTCAAACTTTTCCTTAAAATAATCATCTCTTAAATAATCACAAATTTCCATTCGAAAACATTCATCATCTTTTTCTATTGAGGGATGTTTCATTGATTTCAAAATATTAAATGCTACCTCTCGATCATTAACTCTCATACTTAATTCTCAATTTTGAACATCTATCATTGTTCTTCCAGTAAAAAGGAATGGTCTTCCCAAAATAATAGAATTTTTTTATTTTCCTTCATATCTAACACAATAAAGTCCACAATAAAAATAAATTTATCAACCTTTAATAAAATATTTTCTACAACTCCTTTAGGATAAGTAATCGAAAGATCAGCTAATTGAAGAGTTACAAAAGTAGGGGAAATTTCTCCTATTCCTAATCTTTTAAAAGTTGGTAGAGGCATGAGGTTGATACTGGCTCCCAAATCACATAATGCTCTTTCGAAAAAAATTTCATCTATCGCACAAGAAATAGTGAAATTACCAGGATCTTTACGTTTTTCAGGAAGCTTTTTCTGAATAATTGCGCTACACCCTTCACTAAATACAACAGTCTCGTGATCTGTAAACTTTATTTTTTTATTAAGTATATCCTTCATAAATTTCACATAATCGGGCATTTGTTCGAAGGCTTCAACAAAGGGAATATTTATAGTTAATTTTTTTAGAATTTCTAAAAATTTTGAAAATCGTTTACATCTATCTTGTTGTTATGATAGTCTTTCTATAGTAATTTTCATCGGTGTAAGCGGATATTGTAAATCTGGATATATATGATCATTTCATTTTTCAATTTCCACATTTTCTTTTTCAACTTCAGTTTCCTTTTGCACTATTGTTTACAATTATTTTCAACTTCTTAATAGAATAACCCTAATTTGTTCTTTATTTTGATCTTTTGGATTGATTTCAACATTTCTAGGTAGAGTTCCTGGAGGTCTATTACTAAGCATCGTAGCCATATGTCTCATTTGAGTTTTCATAATTTTAATTGTTGCTCCTTGACTTTGTAATTGATTACCCGTGTTTAAAATTAATTCTTCCATAAACAATTTCTTGTTCTTAAATTGTGAATTACTATTAAAACCTGGAGGATAAAAAAGTATATAATTAGTGTTTCCCTGGTTGTTCAAATTTGCCAATGGGTTCACTGAAGTGTTCCCCCGCTGCGGATTAGCAGTAGCGGTATTATTATTGTCCCAACTTAAGTTTGGGTGGTTTTTCCAACCGGGATTATAATAGTTTGAATACAGATTGTTGGGTCTATTATTTATAGCATTCAATGTTTCATAGGATGATTGAGAATCCACTATTTGTCCAAATGAATTTTCCTCTAACACCAAAGGCATTTGAGAATAGTTCATTATACATTGATCTATTTTCTTTGAGAAAGCAGCAATTTGAGCAACTATCATGGATATTGCATCAGAATCATGAATACTAGCTATTTTTTTAAGATTCACCTCTTCAGAGGTTCATTGAAAATTATTAATAGACATCTCCCTTATTAAAGAATGTCTCTTAAAAAGGTTTTGACATTAGTGATCCACCAGCAACGGCATCAATAATCAATCTAAGAGATCTCACTAATCCATTATAAAATGTTTAAATTATTAATCAATCTGATAGAGCGTGATGTGGACATTTCCTAAGGAGATCTTTAAATCTTTTCCAAGCTTCATATATTGATTTCCCTTCAAACTGACAAAAAATTTAATATCGTTTCTAAGTTTATCAGTTTTCTATGGAGGGAAAAATTTTGACAATGGTTTTTATGATAGTTCTCCACAAGTTCTGATAGATCCAAGTGCTAACGAATTTAATCACATCTTTGTTTTATCCCTTAGTAAAAAAGGAAAAAGTCTTAATCTAACGGCATCATTCGACACTCCCACATATTTAAATGTAGCACACAATTCAAGAAAGCTAGTAAGGCGTAAATTAGGATCTTCATTCAGTATCCCACCAAACTGACTATTTTGTACCATTTGGATAATAACAGGTTTAAGTTCAAACGAATTAACAGTTACATCAAGATTTTGAATGGTAAGGTGAATTTCATTTGATGTAGGATGTTCATTTTCATTTAAGTTCATCATTTTGTTCAAATTTCTAAATTCTTTTTGTTGCTTCCGAATGTTTCTAATAGTACGTACTAACTCTGAATCGTAAAGTACTAATCCTTCAGATCCAATACTACGCATACAAAAGCACACCAAACACCCTTAAAGCAAGTAAGCACACAATTGCAAATTAAGAAATAAAAGTTTTTAAAGTACTACTAATTTTATTGTTATTGTTTCTATATTCTCCGATAACGGAGCCAAAAACTTGGCCGCGACTTTCTAAATGTTCGGTTTCTAATTTAATTTTTATATTTCTCTTTTGTCGCAGTTATGAACGCAAATATGCGCATCCCTCAAAGAATACATGGCTCTAGTTGAGTCCTGGTTATCGATCTCACGGGGAATACAATGGAACTTTAAAATGCGAAACATAGCACAGAAAGTCAATATCCAATTCAAAATGCGTGTACTCAAAATATTAAAGTCACTAATAATATAAAGACGATTAAATATTCAAGTTCATTAAAGTACTAACTAAGCTTCTACGCAAGTTATCTAACGCCAAACTAAGTTTTTGTGTTGCAAGTTTCAAATATGGAGAAGACGTCCTCCCCCTTACAATGATGTTGTGGTGAGTGAAAGATAAAGATTAGTAGGATATTGTGTTGTGTCAAATAGGAGCATTCCTATTCATTACCCTCTTTCGAGTGTTATAAAGAACATTTACTAATCCTAAGTTTATCTCCTAAATCAATTGTTATGCTAGGATGATACTGGCTGTCACTCCAAAACTCTCACTTCCCTTTCCCTGAAAGCTAACTC
This sequence comes from Phalaenopsis aphrodite, assembly GCA_003013225.1. Lineage (NCBI taxonomy): Eukaryota > Viridiplantae > Streptophyta > Magnoliopsida > Asparagales > Orchidaceae > Phalaenopsis > Phalaenopsis aphrodite. The sequence goes on along the minus strand of NEWO01000251.1, from coordinate 171,157 downwards.
TTGTTTTAGTTTACAAACACTAGGACCAAATTAGGAATTTTAGTCTGTCACTCTAAAATCTCTAATTTTACGTTCAATAAAACATATTTCTCTATTTATTTGCATTCAACCCCCATGAACTTTATCATCCATGAGATTTGAATGTGATCTTAATTATTGTTGTAGAATACATAGCCCTTTCGGATCATATGATTCACAACAACTCTTAAAAATTCAATTGACTAGATCGAAAAGTAAATGAAGCACTAAGTGTAAAATCATCACAACATTTCAGCATGAATTCGGCACAACCAATCTAAATCATCACATCACCGTATCTCATTGAAAGGAGAAAGACAAAGAAATCTACTCAGGACTCATGAGGAAGATACGATAAAATAAGGAATTTATATTTAAAAGCAGCGTCATACAACCATACAAAGTAAATACAACTTATCTCAAATTCTTCCCCAAGCAAATCCCTTAAAGTTTCTTTGAATTCTCTTCTCTTTTTACAACTCCACACAATTCCTTCTATAGATGAAAAGAGAGAAGAAATCTCTCACTTTCATTCTCCTCCTACACTCCTTAGAGAGGAATGCAACACAAACTTTAACTCTCTCACACTCTCCAAAAAAGATGAAACACTCTCCCCTACACTCACACCACTGAATTCGGGCACCAAAGGCAATTTAAATTCGCTTAGAATGAATTCCCTAAGAGATTTCCCAAGCACGCCTTCAAAATCCATCCAAATACATTGAATTTGGGTATAAGTCTGCTTCGGACGCCGTCGACGCTCAATTATTCAAAGTATCCCATACTCTCTAGAAATGGGCGCCGCCGGCACCAATAGACAGTTTTAGTCACTGTCACTTTTTGCTTCAAATTCGTTCTTTTTTTTACTTTCTTTGGCTCCAAACACCTAAAATCATCATACAACAACAACAACAACGCCTTAATCCCACTACGTGGGGTCGGCTACATGAATCATTTCACTCCATTGCGTCCTATTTAGTGACGTATTTTCATTTAGTTCTAGTAAATTAAGATAATTTTTAATACAATAAGCCCAAGTCTTCCTAGGTCAACCTCTGCCTTTCTTAACACAAGTCGAATCTAAAACATCTACTCTCCTAATCGGATCATCAGATAGTCGACGTTTAATGTGACCAAACCATCTAAGACAACTTTCTATCACGGATATATTCATTTCACATTTTGTCTCTAAGTGCAAAGCCACTCATCCACCTAATCATTCTCATCTCGACAACACTTAGCTTATTATTATGTTTCTCTTTTAAAGGCGCCAGAGAGCATTGCAGGTCTCACCAAAGTCTTGTAAAATTTTCCTTTCAGTCTAAGCGATACTTTTCTATCACACAAAAGGCCCGAAGCATTCCTCTACTACAACCAACCAACTTGAATTATACTATTGACATCCCCATCAATATCACCATCGCTTTGAACAATGGACCCAAGATAACTAAATCGTTCACACCTTTTAATAATTTGATCACCCAAAGTCACACTTCTGTCACTAAAGCTATTACTATTAAAATTACATTTCATGTATTCAGTTTTAGTTATACTTAAATGAAGGCCTTTAGACTCCAATGTAGACCTCCATAATTCAAAATTTTCCTCTGCTTTTTCTCTCGTTTTATCCACGAGAAGGAGATCATCAGCAAAAAACATACACCAAGGTACATCCTTCTGTAGATGTCCAGTAAGGCCATCCATAACTAAAGAAAAAAAGATATGGGCTTAAAGCCGATCCCTAATGTAATCCAACAGAAATAGGAAAATATTTGGTCAAGCCTCTTTCAGTTTGAACAAAAGTAACAACTCTAGTATACATATCTTTAATGACTTGAATATAAGTCATATCAACACCTTTCTTCTCAAGAACTCTCCAAAGGATATCTCTTGGAACCTTATCGTAAGTTTTTTCTAAATCAATAAAAATCAAATGTAGATTCTCTTTATTATCTCTGAACTTCTCCATCAAACCTCTCAATAAATATATAGCTTCCATAGTAGACCTGCCCGGCAAAAATCCAAATTAATTATGAGAAATCTTTGTTCAATTACCCTCTCCCATAACTTTAAAGTATGACACATCAACTTAATTCCTTTATAATTTGCACATTCTTGTGCATCCCCTTTATTCTTAAAAATGGGGACCAAAATACTCTTCCTCCACTCCTCGGACATCTTTTTATTTTTTAAAATAATATTAAAGAGTTCAGTAAGCTAAGAAACTCTCAAATCTCCCAAATACTTTCATACTTCAATTGGGATACATCAGGTCCTACAGACTTTATACCTTTTGTTTTCTTTAAAGTCTCAACTTCTTTTTACTAATGCGACGGTAAAAATAAAATTTTTTATTATTATTTATGATATTAAGATCACTAAGATTGATCGCATTTTTAAAAACTTTATTAAAAAGTTTATCAAAGCAACTCACCCATCTATGTTGAATATCTTTTTCTAAGAAAAGAATTTTTTTATTTTCATTTTTAATATATTTTACTTGAGTTAAATCTTTACTTTTCTTTTATCTTTGTTTGGCTAGTTTATACATATATTTTTCACCCTCCATAGTATCTAATCTATTATAAATATCCTTAAAAGCAGAATTTTTAGCGTCGCAGATTGTTTTTTTTCCTCTCTGAGGGTCGTTTGATATTTTTCCCAGTTCTCTAAGCTTTTATATTTAAACCAATTTTTATAATATTTCTTTAATAGCGTTTGTTATTTTATCCCACATAAAATTTGCTTCTTCCTGAATGTCCCAAAGTTTGAAATTTTTACTTTTACTCATAAAAATAATTTTATTTGTGTCTTTTAAATTTCTCTATTTAATTCTATGATGAAAAGTTGTATTATTTTTTATTTTGAAACTCTTAATCTTAAAATTTAGAACTAATAAACGATATTGGATACTTAAATTCTCACTTGGAATGACTTACAATCTTTAGAATTGCGACAATCTCTTCTTCTCATAAAAAAATAATCAATTTGTATTTTATTAAATCCACTCTTATAAGTAATAAGATGTTCATCTCTTTTCTTGAATAAAGTATTAGTAATAACAAAATCATACGCTAAAGCAAAATCTAAAATAGTTCTACCTTCTTAATTAGTTACTCCAAAACTGTGGCCACCATGAGTACGTCTGAAGTCATCTACCACTCTACCGACATGTCCATTTAAATCTCCTCCAATAAAAATTCTTTCTTCAAGAGGTATCATTTGTATTAAGTCGTCTAAGTCATTCTAAAATTTATATTTAACCTTGTATCTAAACCTACTCAAGGAGCATAAGCACTTATAATATTAAAAATCTTAATATCAATGTTAATCTTAAGGGCTATAATTATATCTCCAACTTTATTAATTTTTACAACATTATCTTTCAAACTCTTATCTATAATTACACCTACACCATTTCTAATGCGATTCTTACTAGAATACAAAAATTTAAAACCTAAATTATCAATCTTCTTGGCATTTTCTCAAACTCACTTAATTTCCTGAATACATATGATATTGATTTTTCTATGAATCATAATATCAACAAATTCCATTAATTTACCATTGAGAGTATCTATACTCCAAGATATTATGCTTATATTAGTTTTATTAGTTTCATGGCCTAACCTTTTTACCTGCATTCGCTCGTAATGTTAGAACCCTTGCTTATTTAATACTATACACGGGCGCCGGTGTAGTGGCCCTTGCACACTTTTCACCTAAAATCATCATATTTGCAACAAAACATGAAAAATACATACCTTTAAAGTGCAATATCGTTAAAAATGAGTAAAAATACATGTAAGAAATCCAACATATTTTTGGTGTGTCGCTATTACAATTAAAATTCTAAGAAGTGATAATGTCAAAGACTAATTTTTTATATCTTTTCAAACATACATGACACAAAATGGAATGTTTCAACAGTCATCCTGTGTCAATATTCTATCCCAAAATGAAGTAGTTGAAAGAAAAAATAGGCATCTTCTTGAGACAACTATAGCACTTTTGTCTCAAATGAATTTGCTCAAAAGATTTTGGATTGATGTTGTTTCTACTGCATGTTTTTTTTATCAATCAAATGCTTTCTATCGCTTCACAAAATCAAATATACTACCCAAATTTTATTTCCAACCATCTCTTTTCTATTGAACAATGTACATTTGGGTGCACTTGTTTAATTCATGATATTGGTCTACAATTTCTAAATTATACCCTAAGTCATTAAGCTATGCTTTTCCAAGATACTCTCGTTTGTTAAAAAAAAGTAACGGTGTTTTCCCCTCTTATAAAGGTACATTATTTATGTTGATGTTACCTTCCATGAATAAACTCCACTCTTTGATGACACATCATTGCTCAAATTTTCACAAGATTTTGATGAGTTGTCAAGGTATACATCATCCATTCAAATTTTGCTTCAGTTCCCCCTCCACCATCAGTGTCTCAGCCTAGATCATCTATCACTAATGTTTACTCTAGAAGAACTCGTCCCTAATCCTACTTCGACGCTTTTATCTTCTTCTTTAGTGGATCCTCTTCCAAGTAATCTTGATTTATCTATTGCTCTTTGAAGAGATAAACATCATTTGTATATCTCATTTCCTCTTGTGTTAAATATAAACAGTTATCTTCTACTTCGTGCTCGTTTATTGTCTCTCTTGACTCTGTTGAGTCTCGAGATATGTTCAGCAAGCCCCATCTGATTCTGGGTGGCAGGCAGCAATGCTTAATGAAATGAAGGCTTGACTGAAAATGAAACTTAGGAGATAGTCGAGCTATCATCTGGCAATAAAGTTATTGGTTGTAAATAGATCATTACAGCTAAGTTTTATTCTGATAGAACTTTAGCACATCTCAGTGCTCTATGTTCAAACTTACTGGATTGAAGACTTGGACATGTTCTCTTCAATAGCTAAGTTGACTTCAATTTATCTCTTTTTGTCCTTGGCCACAATGAATAATTGGCCCCTGCACCAAGTTGATGTGAAGCATGTATTCTGTATCGTGATCTTTTAGCAGAGATATACATGGAACAATCTCTTGAGTTTGTTGCTCTGGGGGAGTTTGATAAAGTTTGTCATCTTCGAAATTCATTATATGAATTGAAGCAAACCCCTCGGGCATGATTTGGAAGACTTAGTCAAACAGTAAAAGAGTTTGGGATGCAAAAACACCATATTCTATAAACACAACATGCTTCTAGGATCATTTATTGGCGGTTTAAGTTGATGACAATATTATTAATTAAATCAATGTGCAAGGAATCTTATCATTGAAATCATTTCTTTAAAATCAATTTAACACTAAAGATTCGTGTTTCTTGAAGTATTTATTGAGGATTGAGATATCAAGGAGCAAGAAAGATATTTTTTAATCTCAATGGAAGTATGTTATGGATCTGTCAGTAGAAACTGAAACATTAGAGGTCAGGCTATACAGTACTTCAATGCTTCCTAAGCAGCAAGTTACCAAGAATGGAGAGTCTTTTAATGATCTTGAACGGTATAGGAAGTTCGTGAAATAATTGAACTACCTCACAGAGACTCGCCTCGATATTGCTTATTCAGTTAGCACTATAAGTCGGTTAATGTCTTCCCCCACAATCCATCATTGGTCATTTTTAAAAAAGATACCATGTTACCTCAAAGAAACTACTGGACAAGGTATTCTATATTAAAATAATAGACATGGAAATATTGAATGTTTCTCTAATGTAGATTGGGCCGGTTCCAATATTGTCAGAGATCAATTATGGGATATTATGTTTTTATTGGTGGTAATTTAGTCTCATTAAAGAGTAAAAAATAAAATGTTGTGTCATTATCCAATTCAAAATCTAAGTATCGAGCAATGTCACAAGTGTCAAGTAAATTGATGTGGATCTCTCAATTCTTGAACAAAATGGGTTATAAGATAATAGTTCTATCGAAATTGTGGTGTGATAACCAAGCTGCAATTTATCTTGTTTCAAATTGTGTCTTCCATGAATGAGCTAAGTATACTGAGATATATTGTCATTTTGCTTGTGAAAAAATACAAAATTTAATTTATACCGCTCACGACAACGATGAAACATCTTCACAAAGACCCTTGATGGAGCTAGGGTCATCTATATTTTTAACAAGTTATGCATGATAAATATCTATGCTATAGCTCGAAGGGAAGTGTTTTGAAAAGTAATAAATCTAATAATTGCATATTCAAAAGCTTATATGTTAGGAAACTTGATTATAGATAATCTATTAAATATATTTTCTATGTTAGATTATCTAATTAAAAGAGATCTAATTATATGATCTTTAATCTATTAGAGATGCTCCTAATCTGTAGAGGTTGGAGTGTATATAATATGGAACATATATTTTCAATTGAGGAATTAGAAAGAAATAGCTATTTTTCTTCACACTCTGGTACCCAGCTTTTGGTCATTTCCATAACAGCTAAATATATGCATATTGGATTATATGTGATGATGATCGAAAATCAATGAGATATCTGTGTAATTAGGTATAGTCAGCATAATTCTAATTACAAAAACTAGACATATCTGTGTAATTAGGTATAGTCAGCATAATTCTAATTACAAAAACTAGACAAAGGCTCTAGTCTTTCTTTACATGAAAATAAAAAAGCAATAGTAAAGATTGCAACAATATAACATAATTGTATTTTGCTAAATCTTATGAGGCAATTAAAGCCCTTAGAAAAAATGAATTCATTTGTACATTATAGCTTCAACGAAAAACCAAAACCAGATCAATGCTATATTGTCTAAAGAAAAGTTCACATCGAAGTACAATGTGAATCTTTCGGAAGTTCTACTTGGATTTATAAATACTATAGAATAATATGAATTCTAAAAAAAATTCACTACATAAACATTTGATTTAATGTCCGGTCATCTTCCTTTTAATTCAGCAATAGAAAATCAAAAGTTTTGACGGGCCTACGCATAGGCTATCCATCCATGCTTTATAGAAAACTAAGATATTTTGTCAGCAATCCCACGTTCGGGAGATATCCAATTTGTCCAATTTCACTAGTATTGTAATTTTTGAATTTCTACGTGAATCAAGATTAAGGAAAGAAAGCATTAAAACCATTAACCCAAGCCCATTGTAAAATCTCACTCAGCAGAATATGAAGGTCCTTATGGCATAACATGCGTCTGGTCTTTCGCAACAAAGCGATGGATGGAATTACCGTAAAATAAGAATTTTTTGATTTTATGCAAAATAACCTAAATTTTCCAATAAACCTTAGGTTGCATGTAAAGCATGAAAATCCAATTGGTTCCATAAGCTTACGCATCATTATTCCTAGGTCAATTTGCTATATGTATTTGGCATTATAACGATTCTAAACCACTTTGTTGCGATATTAAACTTAGAGAAAACTATGAACAAAAAAAGATGGTCCAACAGTATCAATAAGTAATACAGGATGAAGCCTAGATTTGAATATTCCAGCACATACTGATGAATGTAAACTACTGTGGAAGGTTACCCAACAAAATTGTTTCAGCAGTGCTTGAAATTTGAGAAGATAAAACTATCTGCTTTTAGTCATAAAAATCAAGCGGACTTAAAATTTACAAATCTTTGAATAAATAAACAGACCTCATAATTATGTACTGGTTACCTATTGTAGAAGGTTACCGAACAAAACTGGTCCAGCAGTCATTAAAATTCTAGAAAATACAGTTCTCTGCATGTAGTTGTATACTATCAACTTGACTTAAAAATAACAATTCTCTGAATAAAAAATAAGAGTATATATTTGCATACAAGTTTTTTGTCTAAGTTTGATTTGGACCAATCAGTTTTTTTTCATAATCAGGCGCTCAAAAACAAAAATATTAAGTTTACTAGCGTTTTAAATATCAGCAAAACAATGGCATTGGAGATCTCATAGAATTGCCACGAAGACATCATTTTGTAATTTTTGCTATTGTTGTGTTCAAATAATTTGAATTAATCAATACTCTTGCAGACAACTACAAGATGTTATGAAGTGTTATCCCCCAATTTACTGAATCCATTGAGCACAAATCAATTGTTTTACATGCCAAGTTTTTGGAATAAATGCTAAAAGAAAGTTTCAGTTTCGAATAGAAACCTTGTTAATAAGAAAAAAAGGTTCGTTTCCATTACCCTAAAAAAATAAAAATAATAAAAATAAAAACTACAAGAAACACCCAAAAATGATTTCGCATTTTCATATCAATAAAGCGGAAGATATGGAAGCCTGCGCACAGAAAGAATGGTGGTTTAACCTACCCGGTAAAATTCGGTGTGGTGCAGTTCACCACATTGTCATGCTCCTTGTCCATCTCTAAGAACGGGCAGTTTTCACAACCCGACTCCCTAAACTGTGACAGTGCAATAGAAACATTAAAAGCTTCCAAAGCAACACAAAACAAAGATTTTAAGTCATTAAAGGTATATTGTCAACTTTATGAGCATGCCTGGATACACCAAATACAGCCAGGCGGAGGAAACACATAAAGCAAATCCATGAAGCCGGCTGGCAACTCGGAAGGCCACACAAAAGAAGACAATTTTGCAGAAGTTAAAAGCCAAGACATTACTCCTTACAAATTAAGTTACATTGTCGATATGATCAAAAAATTGCCAGCATTTATAAGTACGGAGTTTTAGGAGTGGGGAGTAAGAAACTAAGATTGTGAGGAAGGATAGACTAAAATATCGTACTCAGAAACCAAAAGGGATTGGGTGAACTAATAAACCCGAACTAGCAGAACGAAAAACCGATGAACGAAGGGGAAAGGAATGTCACCTGGTCGTAGGTCTTGACCAGGCGGCAACGGAGGCAAGCCCTAAGTTCGTGCCCAAAGCTTGTGGGGATCTGAGCGAAGCTCGGTCCCCGCTCTTCCTCCTGCAAGTAATCGCTTCTCTTCCCGCTCCCCATTTCTCTCTTAGGCAGGCGCCTGTCAACTGAACAGCTGAGCAGGTTCGAGGGGAAAAAAGAAAGAGAGAGATGAGAATGGAGGGAGTGCGGAGATTTACAAACATATCACCTGAAGCTAGGGTTGTGCTCCCCCAAACCTAGGAAAATTTTTTTGGTGATATAATGTGTGAGAAATGATAGCATTCTGACGATATTATACTATAATATCATGGTAAATCATCAAAATGTCATTAAAATATATGATGATATTTATAGTGATATTGTACTACAATATTATTATCATGCTATCGGAATATCACAATCCGCACATACGATATTTTGACGTAATATTTTCTTTAAAGTAGGGATGTGGGTCTGCAGCTTATCCAGCTTCTGCTGATAAGTAGTTTATCCTGATAATCTGCTGATGAACAGTTTATCCGGATAATTTGTCTGGTTGTTTGATTAGTGTGTTTTGAGAACAGCTAATTCTAGAGAAATGATCAATTTGTCTCTGTTCTGAATAAGCTGTCGAGCTGTTTTTTTCGTGCGTTTTGTAAAACATATATTCTCAATCCTACCCAAATAATCGTCAAATTTCTATGTTTTTCTGTTCAATCATTTGCATAGGCAGCTTTCTCACCTCACAAAATCACAAAAGAATCTAATATAAATCACAACAAAGTAGAATACACTTGTTCATTTTCTCTCCAAATGATTCAAAATCAACCTTGCATTGCATTCTTCTCATGTACATGCAACACCACAACGCAGGGAGATAGGGGGAGAGGGAGAGAAAGACAAAAAAAGATACAAAGGAATTGAGGGGGGAAATAAAGCCACAGGTTTGCAACTATAATGATGCATATGTGAAACAACATAGCCCATAAGCAATTTGAAGCACCGCGTTCTTCCTCTCCAAGCTGTTTAGGGCAATGAAAAATCACGAATGCAGAAATAACTCTTACCCGTGGACAGAAGGAGATGCAGAACGCAATTGAATAGGCGGATAAAGATCCGTCGCTAGATGCCACCAGCACGATTTCAGGATTAGGGTTTTCAGAGGGAGCAAAAGCAGTCCTGAATACAATGCAAGAGCTAAGCTCCCTCTCGATAAGAATGCTATGGCGATAGCCTTCTTCGTCCCACCGTCTCACGTCTCCTCCGCCTCCTCCGTCGGTGATCCTCCTGACCTCCATGATCGAAGTATCGGACCTCCACCGAGTTTCGGAGAGCAAGGATGTGTATGAGAGAAACAGGGTCACGGAATGCCAAACAAAGTCATGGGAGTAATTATTAGATCGAAAACGCGAACCACGGGGGTGGACCCGCAGTCCGCATCTTTCACAAATTATAAAATGCAGTTTAGGATAATTTGTTAATAGGTGTGAAACAAACGGCAAGGCAGCGTTTTCAAAACGCCACCCGCACTTATAAGCTGCCTCAAACGGGCCCTTAATCGAGTCAGATTGGGGTGCTCGTACTTGATAATTTAAATAAGTTTGAGCTTGAGTTTAATTCTACGAGTTTGAATGAACTTATAACCGATGAAGCAACCATTGAACCAACCGATGAGCAACGTTTTCTAGTTCTTGAAAAAATAAGCCACCCATTGAATACACATCGCTGACCTGAACTAATTTGGAAACTCTAGCACCACAATTAGTATATGACTTCTTAGATTTCAACTCTATTGAGAAGAGTTCAATTGAGCACAAGTGAGTTGATGTAGCACATCAAAGCCAAAGGTCCGCTTACAAGAGTCCAAGCAAGAGTTTAATAAAGTGCCCTATTAAGAGCCCATTCAAGGCCCATCACAAGCACCATGTGAAGAATGAATATTTGAATTTGTATTTTATTATTTACATTTCAATTTTAGTTTCTAGAATGTTTGAATTTTCAAATTTGTAAGCTTTTATAACTGGTCATAAAAAGAAAAGAATAATAAATTAGGAAGGTGGCTAGCAGCTTCCTTCATTAATAGTCACCTACCACCCTTCAAAAATTCATATTTCTTTTATTGACTTTTATCATTGTAATCCCTATAAATATAGCTGATATGCAATATTTTAGATCAGTTGTTGAAAGAAATATTTGAGCGAGAGCTTTTTCTCTTGTTACTTATTGCTTTGTGACTTCCAATATGACATTTTTTTGTGAGATTAAGTATTTATTTTTGCTTTTCTTTTATCTTCTTCGTTAATACTTCATAAAGTTTGCTCCTAAACTCTTCACCACTCTTCATTCATGTCCTAAGCTTCTTATAATATCAACAAACCATCAACCAAAGCCTCACAACCATTCCAAACTCCTCTTCATATATCTTGACCAAATAAGAGCATATTAAGACCTAGTCTTATTCCCCAACCCTAAACATTGTTGCAAACCCATCCAAACCAACCCATATACTCCAGATCATAAATAGACATCTTAAAATAACCGCCAATAATAATTTGTAACCACTTACCCATTATTAAGCCACTTTTTCACAGCGATAAGCCCAAACTAGCCTAATTCAGACAAGTCTTCGTATTTTAGCCAGGACTCTCTCCTAAATCTTTTATGATTCTACCAAAACCTTCACATCACATCTTTAGATTTAAAGTCAAACATCAATCGAAAATTTTAATACTTTATATCATCAAAAAGGCTACCCGCCTCCATTATTAACATTCTTACATAAATATAAAAAACTCATCATGTACCAACATCATAAATTTCACTCGAGCTCGTACATTAAGAGAAGCCTTATTTTATAAAAACTATAGAAAGTTATTAGAATTACATGAAATCACTACATTTTACGAGATTATCACTAAATATTTTTTAGATCTTCTATGGCCTTTAAAGTTCTCATTGATTTTTATCGACTTATCATTTACTCTATGAAATTTATAATAAATATATATAATATACGTCTGAACAATAGTTTATTTTTATGTTATCAAAACCAACATTCACATATTCTCCTACTTTCTCAATGATATTGATATCGCTGATAACAACAATATCTTACTAAAGATAAGGTTTGCATAAAGAAGAATGCACGATCAACGCCTCTTTCAAGGGAAGTCCATTGTTTTATATTATGGGATATACTTATTTCAAATATGAAGAAAAAAAATATCTTAATTTGGGGAGGCAACAATAGCTTGAACACAACAACTCATTGAATCTGAGTATGCAATAATAGTATGAACACAATAACTACCTCAATTTGGGTAGAGAACAACAAGTTAAACGTATCAACTACTTGGATTGGTACGGGAAATCAACCGGGGGCCAGTAACCTCTAGACAAACGTGAGAGATTTTAGAACAACAAAGGGCAAAGTGATATTTCAGGAGAACAATAAACCAAACTGTCATCCATATAAGTAAAAATCTAAATTTAAGAGAGAACGCAATTTGGGGGGGTGGAAATATCAGGAAATCAAAGGTTAATATATAAATATAACAAAAAAGTGATTTAATATCAAGAAATCAAAGGAAAATCAGAAATTACTTTTAAAAGAAACACTGATTGCTTTTATATTCACTTATATATACTCAAAAGGCCAATCATAAATTTGCCAATATTAGCTATTGATGCATGCCAGAAAATTCGCAGCGATAGAGTAATGAATTATCGTCTTAGCATTGTATGAAAATTTTGGACACTCTAAGATGAAAAAGAAAAAAACGGTGACTACTCTAGAAGTTTTTACGTGAAAAGCCCAAAAAGGGAAAAACCACAAGGTCTGACCCAATTGTAAAAATCCACTATTGATTGATGATTACGGAAATTTCTTATCCCACATACGGGAAAGTGTAACTATATTTTTCAGATTGCGACGTTGGTCGACAACGTCTGGTTGGTGGTGATCGATTACGGTTGGTGAAGGTCGACGACGATCCGTGATGGTCTTCGACAATCGGCGATGGTCGATTGCTATCAGCGGTGGTCGACGACAAATGTTGGCTGTGGTCAACGAAGGAGGTCGGAGGTGTTCAACGACGATCGACGGTGATGTGGAACTACAACTTCTCCTCAAGGTCTCAGGCTCCCTTTTCAGACTTCAACCCCCCTCATGAGCGGGATAATGATTTATTTATAGTGTTTCAGGTGTAATTAATGCAGAAATATTAATCATTTTGATCATACGATCCAGAAAGCTTCCCTTGATCATACAATATTTATTGGACATTTGAGTGTCTTAATGATGTCAGAATTGAAGGATAATGAGCTCGTTGGATTCATCTTGTCGAGCGGCTCGATTCGAGTATAAACTTGCTATATTCGACAACCCATTACTTTCAGAAATGTGCATGAAAATCATTTAAGTGTGGTTCAATTACTTGATCTGTGCTTGATTTGACTCGGATTGAGCTAGTTTTCATATCGTTAGGTTTGTCTCATCAAGCTGGTCAGTTTGACTATAAGTTTGCCGAAATCTGAGCTATGGATGACTTTTTATTAAGATTTGAATGTTTCATGCTTAAAATATCGTCTCGAGATTCATATCATGCCTTGAGATTCGTGTCGGATGATGAAAATTTGTTGGTGACTTGTGTTGAATTGTAATATATCCGTAAAACATCTCTTAGAAAATAAATAACAAAGAGTAAATAAAACTTTAAAAAATTAGAGAAAAATGGGAAAAACTTGAGGAATAATACCAATTTCCATTTAAAAAAACTTATTGAATTTTTCTGATATTATTTCTTAAGTTTTTTTTTCTTTATTTCCTTTTTTTTTTGTTTTAATTACTCTCTGTTATTTATTTTCTAAGAGATGTTGTTTTAATATTATTTATGATTGGCCTTTTGAGTATATAAGTGAATATAAAAGCGACCAATATCTCAAACATTAAAAAATAAATAAATCCAACTTTAATGCATTCATCCAAGCAACCATATTTACTATTCAATACATTATATTTGCATTTTATTATGTTCCTTTTATGCTGCATTTCTTTTTTTAACCATTTAACTCTACCCTATTTAGCACTCTAAAAGCTCCCTCCCTCTCCCTCATCTCCCTCCCTCTCCCTCCCTCTCCCTCCCTCTCCCACCCACTAAACCTCCGTTAAAACATGATTATTTAATCTGATTAACAATATTCAGAAAGAACTACATGTCTTTGCCGGAAATATCATTAATTCTTATTTATTCCGAAATATAGTTTGATTTTATTCAGAAAGACCGACATGTCTTTGTCAGGTCGGATTCAAGTTAATTATCTTCAATTATTAATCACACCAAACTTAAATACACTTTAAATCGACTTATCGATTCAAAACTGACTCAAAGTTGACCTGATCTAAACTCAGAAAACTATTACTCCTTATATTAAATGGGTTATACAAGTCGGGTTTGGCTGGCGAATTGAAGGAAGGTTGATTTCTGATATTCAGGTTTGATTCTAGTCGACCTAAACTCGACCCCTTGACTCGAATTAACACCCCTAATTATTAATTTATAGTATTACAAGAGCAAAATCACATGTGAAAAAAATACTTATTTTTTTTATTTAAAGTTAAATTGTACTGGAAAATATAAGTTAGAAATAAGTGATAATAAGGTGTTTTTAAACTTTAAGAGAAACTTCCTATCAAATCCTCTTTAAATATAATTATTAAATATTCACTAAATAAATTTGACGAAATCCCATAATTTTGAAAAGAAAAAATTCCGATAATATGTTTTTTAAATCACATTTTCAAATAGCTAAAAATGATATATTTTATGCTTTCTCTATTAAAATTATTTAATTATATAAATGTCCATATTTAGTTTTCAGCATTAGCACAACATATAAAATTACAGAAAAATAAATAAATAGCCACATAACTAGCTACTAATAAGACAAAACTTTGGCAAATTTATAATTATTCCATTAAAATAGGATCTCAATGAAAAGTGCAAATACAACCAAAATTCCCAGCGATAAAAAAAATACTGCAATGCTCTCGTTGGTTGCTGTGTCTTCGAAAAAGCTGACAAAATCTGGTAACAGTTGTTCTCGACAATTTTATATTTTCATTGACGGCTTCAGAGGGAAATTTACATGTATATCCTATAATTCTTATATATTTACATATATAACAACCAAAACGTAATATTTAGACTTATAACACTTTGGTGTCACAAATAGGTGCATGGACACAAACAGAAGAGAGAAGAAAAACATGTGTTTCAGCTTACATAAGCTTTCTTCAATGACTGCATAAAAATCAACTATTTCAATAACCTAATCTTCCAGGAATCGAACGAACGATTCCAAGTGGAGCAAGTGTCATTGAACAAAACTCTAAAATAATAAACATAGATATTTGGGGGGAACGATCGAGTGACGATAGTAAATCGGTCGGAGAGTGATCGAGCGGCCAGCCAAAGAGGAACTGACCTAGAGGCCAACTGAACCATAAAGGCGATTAATTGGGAGTTAGACCAATTAAAAAGAGTCAGATGTGCAATTGTTATTTAACAACAATCCTGACTCATATAAATAGAGAATCATCAAACATGATAGAAGTTTAAACCACATACACAAATAAATCATCCCTCATATCTCTCTCGCTTTCACGCTCCATTCCTTGGACAACTCTAAGTTTAACAAATTCATTAAATTTAAAAAGATATGCATTAAGAATTATACTTCATGCAAATTAGATATATTGACAAATATAACTTTTATCAAGCTCATAAAAAATACAATCACATGTTGCAACAAATGACGGGCATTTGTTTGCTTTCTTCAATAACTTTGTTTTAGGGTTTCACTGAGAACCTAAAAGAGTGCTCTATCCTAAAAAATGAACCGCTAAGAGCTCTGGGTTAGATGCTGCACAATGCAACTCAATATATTGATATAATGTTTTTGTTGCCTGCACGCATGGATATATGTGACTCTGATCTTTCTTGCCCTTCTTCTTTTATGTAAAGCTATAACGAGGCTGATGAATATTTTAACTTAAAAAAAAGTGAAATACACATTTTCATCCATAGCAGGTGTTATGTATATAAAAATTTAAGTTAAGTAGGAGTTAAATATGTAAATACATAGGAATTGAGTGGTACGGAAGCAAATCTTCCAAGAAATGATCAATATGTATTTGTTTTGTAGCCAGAAAAGGATGCTTTATTTTTCTCTGATATGAAATAGCCTATGTCCCTATTGTTTCAAATAACAAAAAGTCATTTTAACTTGTTCAGGATGCTTAGTTGCATGTCACTGTATTCATCACATATGGACCTTTTCAAATTGAGTAAAACGACAGTTTTGGATGAATAATTAATGTTTAGTTGAGTTTGTGTTAATGCTATAATATTGTAGGGTGCATTACTTTAAGGCCCTTCAAGTTTCATTTATTGTCATTTCATTTTTGGACCCCTACACCTTTAAACACTGTAAATATTATTTTGAGTAATTGTACCTAGCACATAATGGTTCAGAAGGATATGTAATATAAAATTATCATGAACTCAACCACAAACTTTAGGGATTTTTTTTGGATTTTGGGTTGGACAAAAAAGTATTTAACAAATTGTTGCAAATAAATTTTGCGAGATTTTGATAATTGTAAGAGAAATATTTGATTTTTTTCCCCAGACAACGTTTATAGTGCTCATATTAACTTTCAAAAGTTATGTTTTTTTCACATTTATTACACAATTTTCTCAAACACATGTAAACATTCCAAAGATATAAGATTATAAATATATATATATATGTAATCTAATATCTTTGGAATGTTTACATGTGTTTGAGAACGTTGTGTAATAAATTTGAAAAAACTTAATTTTTTTTAGTATATATATATGCAACACTTAAGAAAATAATATAGTTTAATGTATATTCAATAAGAATAAATGAAAAATTAGATTCATTATGCCGATTCCCAATAAGAGGGATCAGTTAGGAAACGGTGATGAAAAACAAATCTTACTTATTTTTAGATTATTTCCTTCGTTACATTCTTAAAAGCATTGAAAATTTTAAGAAAATATACTTATACTTATATCACCTATACAAAAAGAAATAAATACACAAATTAAAAATATATTAATTTTAAAGACGTGTTTATTTGAGGATTATAGATCATACCCAACAAAGCTATAAGATCTCCCCATGTAATAAATTCATAAAAGAAAGTTTTCTTTGAAGAAATACAAAAAACCATGCTGTAAATCACTGCATAACTCGCTCTATTTCACGCAATGACAAGTATGAAATGGAGAATTCATAACTTCTAAAATCTAAAAAATACACATTATGTTCACATTGAAGCTGAGAAAATGAGATGAACAAAACCAATACCAATCTAATTTGCTTAAACATGGACCTCAGACATGTTGCCTGTATTGATGGTATATGATGCAGAGAGTTGCAGAGGGAGAAAAGAGATAAGCTTTACTGTTTACGCAGCAGCAATTGTTTCACTGCCCGCAGATGATTCAGAGCTCTTTGGAGGCGGAGGAAGTTCAGCTTTCTTTACAATAGCAGGAGAAGAGCACTTCTTCCTCCCTTTCTTCTCATCTATGGTTATCTGCTTTTCTCTGCATTCGCTGCTGCAGAAAGCAACTTCTCCCCTGTAAAATGAAAGAAACATTCAGCTCCATGACATTTTTTTTTTTCAAGTGAATTTTGATAAAGACAAGTACAGAGACTGGCACCGAGAACATTGAACGAAGCTGTAGTTGTGGAGATAATATAGAAATAAAAACTAATTGGTTTTTCATTGTCATCCACCTTATCCCATCTATTCACAATCAGCATAATGAATCACTTATTTATATTACATTGCCTTATTTTTTAAAAAGTGCTACTTCTACTATCCAATATATAATCCAATATATGTTTGGAATGGATTCATTTATTTCGAAAATAAGTTGTGAAATTGGTGTGAAAAAACAGAATATTTCTAAAACGACTAAACTTTTTCCTTAAAAAAAAAATAAAAAAACATTCATACTACTACCATAAACTAACAAGTTTGATTGTGAAAAGCTCATTCTCCTTTGAAAAAGATTAAGGATATTGTAGCAAATGAGAGATATAGTAGCAATCTAACCAATTTTGATTACCACTCATCCATTAAAATTTTACGTTTTTATTATGCTTCATTGTTAGTGCCATCTTTTTCGCAACCACTCAAATTTTGTAACTAACTCTCAAACAATGAGAATCGAGGACATTAATGTTGTGATGAAAACTTAGGTACGAATATGCAAACAATAGCAATTTCAAGTAATTTGATGCAAGATTACCCTTAATCATATCATTGTCGTTTGATATGACAATTAACACTGAATTGAGGTAACACATGAAAAATTTTATTGGCAATACATTGTAAAATATTTTGTTCAATTACCCTTCTGAGATCTATTATGGGCACAATAACATTGCCCCCAAAAATTCGACAATGTTTTGATGTTTAGATGATACAACAACAACTCCTCCTTAATCCCACTACGTACATGAATCATTTTTCTCCATTGCGTCCAATTTAGTGTCATATTTTCATTTAGTTCTAGTAAATTAAGATCATTTTTAATACAATAAGCCCAAGTCTTCCTAGGTCTACCTCTGCCTCTCTTAACACAAGTCGAATCCAAAACATCTACTCTCCTAATCGGATCATCAGATGGTCGACGCTTAATGTGACCAAACCATCTAAGACGGCTTCTCTAATTTTGTCCGTCACAGGAGCTACACCAACCCTATCACGGATATATTCATTTCGCATTTTGTCTCTAAATGTAAAGCCACTCATCCATCTAATCATTCTCATCTCAGCAACACTTAACTTATTATTATGCTTCTCTTTTAAAGGCCGACATTCAGCGCCATAAACATAAAAAATCCGACAATGTTTTGATGTTTAGATGATCAGAAAGGAAATTTCAATATATGTCAGGAGCTCATCAGTACAGATTAAGAACTAGTAGAGTTCTTAAAGCATAAATGACCAGAAAGGAAATTACAATAAATGTCAGGAGCATAATTTCTTATGAATAGATGGAAGTAGGCATAAAAGCATGAAACAATCCAAACATACACTAATAACCAAAAGATCAAAGAGATATATATCAATGAATGCAGGCATGAATTAAACGAGAAATAGAGAAAAACAAATTTTCAATATGTCTGAAGTTGCATTGTGCAGCATCGAGCTCAGAAATCTGAACAAAGAGTTATAAATAAAAAATAACAATAATAGAAAAATCAGTTCATCTTTCGGTACAGCAGGTGTCTCAGGGAAACCCAAAACGAGGTTATGGAAGAAACAAAGGATTGTCAGCTCATCGGTTAATCGCAGCGGAATCTAAAAACCCTAATAAATGACGAAACGCCCGAATCTAAATTAGGAATAATAAGAAAAGTTTTGAGAATACTGAAATCTGCAATCATCCTGAATAGTATAAAAAGATTTGCATGGTTTATTAGATTAGGATCTTCTATAGATAAATACCTATACATGAAAGTATCAAAACCAGGGCCGAGGCTGCGCTTGCAGAGACCACAAGCCGTGAGGAAGGGGGCGGCCTCTGCTACGGAAGGATCTCCGGAGCACCTCCTCTTCAAGCCCCTCCGTGGCGCCGGCGAAGGCGGCAGCTTTCCATCCCGCCAGAGCTCTGCCAACGGAGGCGGTGGTAGGATTTCTGCCGGAGAGGTTGCTGCCGAAAGATTGGGAGACAGCTCCTTCAGGCTCGTCGTTCTCTTAATCGGAGTGCGCGGCCTCTTTCCCATTAGCATTCCTCTTCTTTCCCTTGCTCGTTTCCTCTCTCTCTCTCTCTCCCCTTTAATAGGCCGAGGAAAGCGCGAAGAATAGTAAGGGATGCTGAATTCGGTGACGGAACTCGAGGGAAGGTATGTAGTCAATCCTGGCCGTTGGTTAGAATCCTCTCATCCGTGAGAACGCCGTTTTTATACTCTACTTTTCTGTTTCGGCTCTCTTGCTTTTTGGGCTTTTTTTTTAATGTTTAAACGGGACATAGGGTACTGCGGCCCGCACTCAATACAAAAAATTCACATTATCTATTTTATTCGAAATTTTTTTTTTTTTTTCTATGACTAGACCTAGGCAAAGTTGCATCCAAATTCGAATAAAATTTATCCCATGTGGTCATTTGTAAGCGAGAGTCCCACTGAGTAAAAAATGATAAAAAAATTTATTTTAATATGTCACAAGGTCTGAACATGTCCATTGCTTCAAAATTTTATTGTAGTTTGAGTTATTGAGGTTTATTATTATGTTATTTTAGTAGTATTATAGTGATTATGGTGTTATTGCCGTTTTTTCAATGTTATTAGAGTGATATTGCATTTTTTTTCAAACCATTATTGCGGCTATTTTTGTGCTATTGAGGTTTATTGTGACGTTATTTGAGTGATATTGAGACGACTGTGGTGTTATTGTGACTTTTTTTAGTTATTGAGGTTATTTGGTGTTATTGTAATTATTTGATATTATTGCATACTTTTTTTTTGTTATTGAAGTTTATTGTGATATTGTTTAAGTGGGATTGTGATTTCTTGTGAAGTTATTGAACTTATTTGGTGTTATTGTACTTAGTGTTATTGCGGGTTTTTTTGTGTGAAGCTATTGAGATGTTATTAAAGTTTATTATGGTGTTATTTGAGTAGTATTACAATGGTTGTGGTATTATTGTTGTCTTTGTTGTCTTATTTGAGTAGTATTGCGGTTTTTTTTTTAGAGGCTCGTGTAATTGTGATTTTTTTTTGAGTTATTGATATTTATTGTGATATTATTTGAGTGATATTGTAATGGTTGTGGTGTTTTTGCAGTTTTTTTAATGATATTGTTATTTTCTTAGCAGATTACTGTTATTGCAATTTTTTTTATTATTAAGGTTTATTGTGGTGTTATTTGAATGATGTTGTGGCGGCTATGCTAGTATTTTTGAATGGTTTTATTTCAGTGTTTTTTTTGTTATTGTGATATTATTGTGGTGTTATTGATGCGTTATTTTGGTTTTATATTAGTGGTATTAGAATGACTCTGGAATGTTACTCTCGACTAGTGTCATTGTGGAGTTGTTACGATTTTTTGTGTTATTGGTGTTTTTTTGTGGAGTTATTGAGGTTAATTGATGTTATTGTGGTTTTTGTGGAGTTATTGATGTATCATTGAAGTTGTTGTTGTTGAGATCTAGATATATACTAGTTATTGTGGTATATAAATAAAATATAAGAAAGATCGATGATGAAACGAAAAAATACAACGAGAAAAATCACATCAGAAAAGAACAACACAGCGGAACACACAAATTTACATGGTTCTGCAAATTGTATACGTCCATGGAGTTGCAGAGGATTTTACTACTTGAGGAATTTACATCAATCAATCACCTCGACTTACAAGAAGAATCTCCCACTCTTTGTTGCTCTCTCTCTTCTTCTCTCTCTATATCGAGATACACCGAATAAAACTCTAGACCGAGATATACAGAAGAAGACAAACTTACAAAATAAATAAACCCAATTTCTCTTCTACCACATGCCATAAAAAAGAAGCCTATGGAGAACAATCTTCTTCTTCCTTCTTCCTTCTGTCGCAAAGAACTGCTCCTCCTTGCACTTCTCTTCATTTTCCCCGAGAAAACCTTCTTCTATCCCGAAGAAGCCGAAGAACTCAAAGCGTGACTACTATTATTTATGGGAGAGTCATTCAAAGTCTTTTATCATGAACAGGAGGAAGTGAAAATATATTTTACTTCACAAAAGAGGAAGACAACTGTGGTTATTTGTGAAGAGGTGCGACTCTCCAAAACAAAGTAACTGCCCAAGCATAGTGGGCCGGGCTCCACCGTTTCCAACAATACTCTATGAACTTGAGGTGCTGACCATACCAAATAGAAAATAAGATAAACTATTTATGAAATTAAACATATTTATTTATGAAATTTGATGCAACAAAATCAACTCATTAATATTAATAATATTATTGTTATTATTATTATTATTATATATTTAAAAATAAGAATTTATTAAACTGATTAAACTTGGCTTAACTAACCATTAAAATAAAATAACGTTTTTGATTTATTTTGATTGGGAAAAAAAATATTTATTTTTAAATAAAATTTTGAGGGATTTACAAACACTACAAGTTCTTAAATCACATTTCTCCCTCGTCTTATCTAAAATCCTGGATTAGGAGATCCAGATGGGGATTTATAGAATCCAGTGAGACTGACGCGCGTGATGGAGCAGGACAAGGTTTACCTTCCTCGACGATTTCGTGCAAGAGCAGAGGTAAGGAGGAGGAAGTAGGTCGCCTTTGCACGACGCGATGTCATCGTTGTCGTCTTATATGGCTCTAAATGCAATTGTG
>NEWO01000251.1:135264-148314 GCA_003013225.1 Phalaenopsis aphrodite | reverse complement strand
ATGTAATGAGTTCAATTTTTTATGATCATCACATATAGTTATCAACAACATTAATGAAGATTGCCTTATTGCTATTATTTTCTTAATAACATGATTAAGTAAATGTTTATCTTTATAATTTTGAGGATCGATTTAGTTATTTTCCCTTTCAAAATTTGAATTAGTGTAGCACTATCAATAAAAATTGTGCTGTTATTAGTAAAGTTCAAAGAATTTAGAGACATAATTGATATATTAGTAGCAGTGATTAGAATTACAAAATTATTTATTAAATTTTCTATATCAAAATCTAAATTCTCATTTGAATTTTAACTCGTTCATTAGCATGTTTAAATACTTGTTCACTTATCATGAACAAATCAAGTACAAATCAAACTCAAACATTGAAAAAGATAAACAAATAAAGCTTAAACGATGTATAAAAGCTCGACACAAACTCATATCGAATATGAACAAATTATAATCATACCAATTGAAGTCCGAACATTGTTAAACTCGGATCGTCTCGGCTCGAATCGATTACAACCCTAATCAGAGGGTTTCAAGAGACAGAGGAGGCGAGGGAGATGTGAGGTTGTCGTTCAATGTACAAACCTACACTCTATTCTCATAGAACATAGAGAGGGTGGTCCATCCAACAAATTTGAGAAAGCAGTGGGAGGGAAAGTAGGAGGATCGCATTGCAAAAGGAGCAAAACACAAGGAAAGAAATAAATTGACCTTGTAATTTTCAATGCTCACACTCACAATAACTCAACATAACTTGAGTGAAAAAACAGAAGAGAGAAACATTGGATAATATTTTCTTGCAAATATTTATATTTGAAATGTTGAATATTGATTCCCCATTTATAAACTTTTTGGGAAGTAGAAGCTGCACCTTTAATTTGATTAATAATTAAGGGATAATTGCATACAGACCACTCGAAACATCTATTTTTATAAACCAATCTGAGGTGATTTTTCCCAACCAGTGAACATCTTATCGACGCGTGTTACAATTGAGAAAAAATGTAAATATCAACTTTGGGGAGGTCTGTATGTAATTGTCCCTAATGAGGCTGACGTCTCTTGAATGTGAAAAAATATTACTTCAGGAATACTAATGCGTCAATATTCTAATAAAGAGGTGGCTTATGGTAGGATCATTTCACCTCTAGTTTTGGCCACTGAATGCACCCCTTAAATTTTTATCGCGCCTGATTTTACATATTCGGCTCTTCTACAAAGCCACCGTGGGCAGATCGACTACTTCAGAGTTAGGGCAATCGTTTCCCTGTTCCCGCTCTCTATCTGGCCGTTTCCTCAGCTACCTTCTCGGACCGGAGCCCTGTCGCCGATATTCCTCTCCACGCCGACGCCGAGTTCGTTGCTCCTTTCGAAGGATTGGAGTCCGGAGCCTTTGGCCGTTGCAAATCGCTTTCGCTCGATTTGCAAGGCGGCACCCCGCAAGGCTTGCTAGGAAAACAGAGGCGATCCGATCGGCGTACAAAGAGCTCCGATGATGAGGAGTGCGTCCTTTTGCTTTATTACCTCTGTTGTTGACGGAGCTTTGATGTGTAGACATAGCTGATTAATTCCGTGCCTCCGTCCCCTTGTATGTTCCATTTCCATCCATTCTGCTCTTTTTTTTTATTTAATCAGAATTTGTGTTATTGCGGCACGTTAACTCGTTAAGCACGCAAGTTAATTGCTCTGCTTTACAAAAATATTTTCGGTTTGCAAACTCCGAGAAGAATAGATTCATGCAACTATAAAGCCTGAATGTGTTAACAACACCATAAATTTATAGCGAAATTTTTTTCTCCCGTGTCGTTTGATGTATGATATTGGTCTCCAGCTTATGGCTGTTGGCTTGTTGCTGCCATATCACCAACCAAATTGGCTTACATGGTTAGAAGGGTTAAATGGCAAGTTGATTCTATTAAGTAGCACAAGTTTGGAAGATTTATTACATACGCCCCATCCAATTCGGTGGTAATTTCTATGTATTTTTGCATACATACCTCTAAAATGACATAATGGATAATGCATCAGTTTCTACCATTTCTTTGTAGTGCATAATGTGTGTGTGTGTGTGTGTGTGTGTGTGTGTGTGTGGCCGAGCTTTGTAAATTGTTTTGGGAGTTGAAATCTTTGCTATATGTCATAAATGAAGTTGAACTGGTACCCGAAGTATGCACACAATTGACCCTAAAAATATTTCAGAGATAACATTATACGTCTTCTTATAGTTTGCCTTCCAAAATTAAGGCCCGAAGTACATTTCTAGTTAATAGTTAACTCTTCCTAGTAAACTTTTAAGAATTGATTTGAGCTAGTTATATAGTTATCAGCTTATTGCATATTTTGCAATGTGACATTCCAAATAATTTTATAATCAACAATCAATATTGTTTCTTTTGTTTCAGTAACATATTCAACATTCTGTGACCATCACTATTGGTTCTCTGTTTGAAGTCTCTATTTCTCCAGGCACATATAGCTACACATTTTCCTATTTTCTTTTATTTAAAAAAACCAACAATGTGAATTTTTTCTTTTAAGAAGGTCGACAAAGCCTTGCTTTTAAAAGTTTTCGGCAGTGTGTCTAATTTTTCTTTTAAATATAAGATATTGAACTCTTAGGTTTTGAATTTTTTATTTGCTTAACATATATTTCATGTTATAAATATTTAATTATCAATTTTAAACTATTTATATTGACATTAGTATTTTTTTTCATAAAATTTAATAAGTGGATTGTTATTTGAAAAGAAAAGAACGGCCAGATTAGCAATATCTTGTTGATCCTGACCTTTGTCATTTGATTTGAAGTTATGATGTTAATGAACAAAAAAAAAATGTTGAAGGGATAACAACAATAAAAAATCACAAATTTTTTTCAAACATTGATCGGTAAAGTTGCATGAAGATTTAGTTCAAAATGGTTTGAAGAATATCCAACTTGGTTAGAGTATATTGTGGAGAAAGATGTTGCATTAAGAATAAGTTGTTACAAGTCAAGGGGGTGGAAATTCATTTGTTAGTAAAGGATTTAAAAATTGGAAGAAAAAAGAGAAACTTTTAGCTCATGTTGGTGAACATAATAGTGTTCACAATAAAACAAGAAAAAAATGTGAGGATTTAATGAAGTTGCAAATTTAGAGTGTTCCTATTATTTGGCTGAGTAAAGATGAAAAAAATAAAAAGAATATCGGATTTTGTTGATTGCAGTAGTTGGCTATATTCGATTTTTTTTACTACAATGATTATCATTTCGTAGCCACGATGAATAATTTGAATAAATTATTCAAGAAAATTATTTGGAATTGCTTCATTTCGTTGTTAATCATAATGAAGAAGTGAAAAGTTAGATTTGATAATTCTAGTATAAATTTACAATTGACTTCATCAAAGATTAAAAAACAACTTTGTTTAGCAGAAGCAACTTAGACTATTATCCTTATCATGAAAGATATAGTTGGCTCATACTTTTCTATGACAATAGTTGAGTCTCGTGCTGTATCAACGAAGGAACAACTAGTTATTGCAGTGAGATATGCAGACAAGAAAGGATAAGTTATTGAAAGATTTATTGGTATCAAATATGTTTTCTCAATAAATACATTTACTCTCAAGACAACCCTTGAATCTATATTAACAAAATATTCATTAAGTTTGCATAGAATACGTGGTCAAGGTTTTGATGGGACACCTAATTTGTGCTGCAAGTTTAACGGTTTTAAAATATGTTTTTCGGGATAATTCTCAAGCATATTATGTTTATTATTTTGCTCGTCAATTTCAATTATGTTTAGTGGTAGTAGCAAAAAATCACTGATAAATCAAATATCTTTTTGAGTTTACTTCAAGAATTATGAGCTTCTTGCAAGAGGAGTGATGTTCTCAAAATTATTCTACATGAGAAGATTCTTTTGTGTCTTAAACTAGAAATTTACTTTGTGGCCGTGGTTTAAATCAAGAAACCGCTTTGCAATGAGCTGATAAAACTATTGGAACTCAGATTTTTGTACGTTAACTCATCTCACAAAAATGTATGCATCTGATATTGAAGTTGTTGAGATTGTAAAAGAGGATAAAATACATGATCAACAATCAGTTGAAGTTGGTGTTTTAATCAATGCAATGAAATCTCCTGACTTTATATTTATAATGCATATAATGATTGATATTTTAGGTATTACAAATGAATTATCATAATCCCTACAAAGAAAAGAACAAAAAATTGAGAATGCAATGTAATTAGTGCAAATGTCCAGAAAATGATTACAGATGATGAGGGAGGATGAATGAGATTTTTTATTGGATGAAGTGTCTCATTTTTTGTAATATTTTTGAAATTGATATGTCTGATATGAATTGTATTTTTAATGCTAATCGTCGGTCAATAAGTAGAGGTGAAAAAATGACAAATTTACTTTATTACATTGTTGAGTTGTTTATACTGTGATTGGCATGCAACTTCAGAGTTGAACAATCGTTCTCAGAAGCAAATACCAAACTACTTTTTTGTGTGGTATGTTTAAACCAAAGTAATTCGTTCTCTGTTTTTTGTATGGGGAAATTGATTCGTCTTGCAAATTATATTCGAATGGTTTTTCTATTGTTGAGTTTGTGTCGTTTGAGCATTCATTAGCCACTTATATTATTGTTATGCGCAATAGTGTCTCACGTCTAAATGATATTGTTGATCTTGCAAAACAATTGGTTCAGACAAAAAAGAATGATGTGTATCCTTTAGTTTATAAACTTATTATCTTAACATTAACTTTTTCAGTTGCTACTGCTATATTTCAAAGAGCATTCTCTGCAATGCAAATTGTCAAAAATCGATTGTGTAGTCGAATGGGCGAATACTGACTTGATGACTCTCTTAACGTATATTGAAAAAAAAATATTTGATTTGGTTTCAAATGAAGTTTTTATGCAATATTATCAAAATATGCAAAATAGATTGAAAAATTTGTAATATATTTCAATTTATGGTTGATAATGAAATACAAGATTTGTTTTTTTTTGAATTGTGTTATTCATTTTTTAATATAATAAATTTCCCCCCCTAAAAAAATTGGTTGGTATTGCCCCTGGCTTGGATTGAGTTATTGAATAAGTAGGATATGTTTGAACATTAGGTAATAATAGAGTGAAGCTAGATGCTGTTTCAAGTTATTGATTTGGCTGAATTGAGGATAATTCAAGTGCAAGGTATTAACAACTTGGATATTTATTTGTTAGTTTGGTTCAAGCAGCATTTCAATGTATTTGGCATATTCTATTTTAAATTAGGGTAGATTAGGTGGCTGATTTATTAAAGACATCGATAGTCATTTGATGCAGAATTCCAATAGGTTGGATATTGATTTATTGGTTAAATTTAAGTTGTTCTTATGTAGATTTTGGGATAATTTTCAAGTGTTTTAGAACTGGACGACAACATGATTTGGTCAAATACTCAGCACTAACTGCATCAAGTTTTAGCATGCAATAAATGGGCTGCATATAGCAGACAGGAAATGGATTTGGACAAAACTTAATGTATAAACTAGAATGAAATTTGGGGTTGTTTTGGTTCACTGGATTAACTAGAATTCCAAGGCTATTGGATTGCTGAGTTTCCTGAATTGGAGTAGATTTAGTAAGGAATCAATACTAAGGCTCAAAATTCAAAATTAAAAGTTATTCATCTAGTTTAATATCAAATAGTACAATCTTCTTTTTTAGATTTGGTAGTTCTAATTAATAGTCGAGTCAAATTTATGAAAATTTGCTGTAAATCATTGCAAAGAAATTATCTGCAAGGTCAACTTCCAAATCAAGTGCATCATATATATATATAATATTTATTTATTTATATGTGTGTGTGTGTGTTTGTGTGTGTGTGTGTGTGTGTGTGTTGGGGGGGGGGGGTTTTCGTAGCTTGTTGGTATAACAGCCTCTCTGAAGGTCGTAAGTCCCCTCAGGTCACGTGTTCGATCTCGTGTACCGTAGCTTGTTGGTAGAGCAGCCTCTCTGAAGGTCGTAAGTCCTTTCAGGCCACGGGTTCGAATCCCCGCGTGTGTAGGTGGTCGTGGGTGCGCGTGTACCCTAACTTGTTGTTAAAGCAACCTCTTTGAAAGTCGTAAGTGCCCTCAGGTCACGGGTTCAAATCCCCCCGTGTGTAGGGCGGGCGTGCGCGCGTACCGTAGCTTGCTGGTAGAGCAGCCTCTCTGAAGGTCGCAAGTTCTCTTAGGTCACGGGATCAGATCCCCCCTTGTGTAAGGCGTGATACTTGAATATTTAGCACTCCTAGGGGAGGCACGGTAGTGGGCGCGCGCGCGTACCGTAGCTTGTTGGTAGAGCAACCTCTCTGAAGCTCGTAAGTCTCCTCAGGTCACGGGGTCCCCTCGTGTCTAGGGTGTGACTATATATACATTCCAAGAATGAATATTTAACGCTCCTAGGAATAGTCATATTTAACACTCCTAGGAATGACTATATATATATATATATATACATATATATATATATATATATTTACACACACACAAGTATATATGTATATGTATATGTATATTTGTAAATATATTTCTTCAATAACTTCTGTTGCGCTCAAAATAACTCTTGAATTCATATTTGCAAAACTTTCATTGAGTTTCCATAGCATATGTGGCCAAGGATTTGATGAAAGATGGTTTTAATGTTTTTAAATCAATCATTCTAAATGATAATTCTCAAGCATTCTTTGTTCATTGCTTTGCTCACCAGCTTCAATCATGTTTGGTGGCTGTAGCAAAAAAACATTTACAAGTTAAACATCTTTTGAGCTTATTTCAAGAATCCTAAATCTCGTTGGAGTTTCTTATAAGAAGAGTGATATTCTTAAAACTGTTTAATATTCGAAATTTCTTTTGCATTTTGGAGATGAGGATTTAATTAGCGACTGTGATTTGAATCAAGAAACTATTTTGCAACGAATAAGAGACATCATTCGGGGCTCACTTTTTTATATTTTAATTAATCTAATGAAAATGTATACATCCATACTTAAATTTTTTAACATAATAAAAGAGGATGAAGTGCATGATCAATAATCTGTTGAAGCCAGTGTTTTAAGCGATACAATGAAAAATTTTGATTTAGTTTTTACTATGCATTTAATAATTGATATTTTCAGGATTATAAATGAATTTTAACTTTCTTTATCAGAAAAGATCAAGATATTAGGAATGCAATGAAATTGGTGCAAATATAAAAATAATGATTGCAAATAATGCTGGAGAATGGATGAGATTCATTATTAGAAGAAGTATCTCGCTTTTGTAATATTTTGGAAATTGATGTTCCAAATATAAACTTCACTTTTAAGGCTCGACAAAGGTGAAAAAATTACAATTTTTCATCATTATCTTAATTAGTTGTTCTGCACTGTGATTGACATTGAATTTCAAAACTTGAATAACCATTTATCTGAAACAACTATTGAGTTGCTTCTTTGTATTGTTTGTCTAAATTCAAATATTCATTCTCAACTTTTGGCAAGGGAAAACTAATTCGTTTTGCAAAGTTATATCTCAATGATTTTTTTACTGTAGAGATTGTAGCTCTTGATACATGCTCTAGTGATTATTTCTCATTTTTAAAAGGCATAGCTGATTTTGCAAGACAACTTGTTATAACTAAAAGTAATTGTTTGTATCATTTAGTTTACAGACTTATTATCTTGATATTAGATTTACCGGTTGCTACTACTACAATTGAGAGAGTTTTTTATGCAATGAAAATTATAAAACATCGATTATATAGTTGAATGAGTGACGATTGACTCAATTATTATTTTTTACCATGCATTGAGAAAGAAGTATTTGACTTTATTCTTAATGAACGTATTCTGTAGTGTTATCAATCAATGCAAAATAAATTTAGAAGTTTGTAATTATTATTTAATTTTAAATGATAATGAAACATAAGTTTTTGCTTTTAATCATCTGTTATTCATTTTTTTAAATTAATTTATTAATGTAATAAGTTTGTTCCTCTTGAAAAGAAAGGTTGGTTCTCTGTCACTGGGCATACACAGTAAATACATATGCGTTAATGTCATGTGAGTACTTCAAATCGTTTGTATGTTAAATAAATGGTTCTAAGTACTTTCTATTGTGCTCCATGTGAGTGCCTTTGGAGCTAAATAAGTGCATCGGTGACTGCTTCCTAAGTTTAGGCAAATGCCGTATAAACTTGGGTGCTTGATTATAAGAGTCGTGTATAATTTACCCTGATTTCTACCTAGTTTGCTAAATCTTTTAGGCTTTACCGCATATTGCATGTTTGCTTATCCATCTTTGAAAGTTATTTATAGAGACAACTTATTGAAATGCATTGTATGAATTTTGATTTCAACTCGTTGTAACCTTAATTTAATATTCTCATCAATGATTCATTATTTATTTTGTAAATTTTACATTACGAAAGGCTTGTCATTTTTTCTCTTGATGTCTCCATCAAATGTATTAACAAAATCAACAGGAGAAGGCAATGGTGGGATCAATGAAAGAAACCAATGACCAGATTGACTGCATGTGAAGAGATTAAGAGTTTATGAATGGTACCAACATGTTAAATAGAATAGGAGTTCGTGGAGACTATTGACGTGTAAGGAGAAGATGAGTTCGTAAACAAGATCGATAACATGTGGAAAAAAAACTTGAGTTGACAAATCTCATCAGATTAGGCATTGCAAATGACCTCGCAAGGGAGGACATTGCATGACCAAGAATGTGAGGAAGAACTCATTATGGTAGACATCTCAAGACTAATGGAGAACATCAAACCTTGCTAGTGCAAGCAAGCGCGGGGTTGGAAAGCATGGAACAAAGCTCACCGTAGAACACATTGTAGGCCTGATTATGTATGAATGAGAAGATTCTTTTGCAGTTGTCTCACACCACCCAGGCATAGCTTGAAAAATAAGGAAAAATGGAGATGACTTAACAATTGTTTTGAAAAAAAGGGAAGTTATCTTTCCTCGAGGCGGTCATGCCAAATGAAGCTCATTTAGATGGCCCACAACGGGAAATTCTTGGACAACTTAAAGTACCGTGAAGTACAACATTGGATTTACTAGTGCATCTAATGTCATCACACGAATATGAAACTAATAGATGAGAGGATGTTCTCTTTGCCGAGTTGATGTGAGTTGCGACATTGCTGAGTTAAGACGGATAGATGAATTACTAAACAGTTGAACTATGTTGATTTATATCATACTCGAACATATTTGGAATATTTTTGTCTCCGTCTTTGCTTGAAACACATCCACATTCAACTAATCTTTAAATGTTTATTGACACAGACACACACTCACACATACATATTTGCATATTCAATTATATACCCTCTTATGAGTTGCTTAATCCCTATTACTCATATATAATAAAAAAAAGTCAAATGAAAATTTAGGGTTATGCAAAATTATGCAAAATAGTGCATGATTATTTTACCATTGAGCTCTACAACAAACTCTCCACTCTTCCCCTACTTTCTTCTATGCACTTCTGTGTGTGTGTTTATATATACACACACACACACACACACACACACATATATATGACGTGTCATCAGTAATTTTTGATCATATAACACGAATCTCGAGACATTTTGAGCAATAAAATATTCCAAATTCAAATTCAATATCATCTAGGGCATTGATTTTAGAAAATTTGTAGTCATACTCATCGTCTCAACAAGACAAACTTAATAATACTAAAATTGGTTAAATTCGGGTCCAGTCAAACCCAAGTCATGCTATTAAGGCTATTGGGAGGCTTTAGATTGCTAATTAAATGATCAAATGAATTTTAAACTTGACATATTTATAGTCAAATCAAGCATGTTGACGAGCGAAATCCAATGAGCTTGAGATCACTCAATGATATGGTTATCAAGACCCTAAAATCATTAAAAAACCATATGGTCGAGAGGATCAGTATGGACCGTTTGATCATATGATTGGAAAAGTTATTCATCGAAAGAATAAATGCTCCTATAAAAGGTCTATAAGTATACCCCATCTTGGGAAGAGAGGGGGGAAGAAAGAGGAATTTAAGAGCATATTATGGAAAAGACTTGTCAATAACCGCCGACCTCCATAGCCGTCGACTACCTTAAACCACTGCCCACCGTCACCGACAATCGGCCGTTGACAACCTCTATTTTCAAACATCATAGTTTGAATACTATTGTTGTGCCTATCATATATGTTAAAAACCCATTGATAACCACCATTCTTTGTAGCGTAGATCATCATCGACCACCGCTTCTCAGCTCCCATCAACGATTGTTGACCGCTAGTGCCCGCTGTTGCTGACCACCGACGACCCCTATTTTCAGTCGTTGTAACATTAATATAGTTGTTGTGTCTAATGCATGCATTAAAGATCTAACGAGTAATCATTGGCCTCTGTGGCCCCCAATTGCTATCGATCACCGCATATCAGTCATTGTCTGTCACTGCTTACCACTGCCTACCACCACTACCACCGACCACCGACCACCGACCACCGACCACCGACCACCAGCCACCACTATTTGCAACCTTCATAATCAAAATACAACCTCAATAACCAAGTATCGTTATAACAACAGTAAACTATGACTTTTGATGCATACTACTATTGTTATATCTTTCAAATATGACATGTATGGCAAACTACCACTATTTCAGTAACCAACTACAACAGCTAGAATTTTTAACTACGACCACTGTTGCCAATTGTCATTATTACAACCATCAACTATAATCTTTATGACAAATTACTGCTTTTGTAGCAACCAATTACGTCATTTGTGTCAGAATACTACTGTTAACGCTTTCAACTACGACATATGTGGATAACTGTCACTTTTACAACCATCGAGGCACCAACTACTACCTTTATGGTTATATACTGCATTTGTTGCAACAACCTACGACCTTTATGGCAGCTATTGCTGGTACATGTTTTAACTCCAACTCATTTAGCCAACTGTTGCTATTGCGACCATCGATTACAACCTTCATGGGCAACTTCTGCCTTTATAACTACCAACAATGGTCTTTGTAGCCGACTACCACTTTTATAACTTCCAACTCTGACTTCTATGACCAATTTATGCTATTACAGTCACAAACTATATTTTTTATACCTAACTACTCCCTTTATAGCAACTAACTATAACTTTTGTAGTTAACAACTACCAGTACAATTTTCAACTATGACATTTGTGGCTAACTGTCGTAATTACGACTATCAATTATAACTCTCATGGCCAACTGCTACTTTTGTAGCAACCAACAACAATTTTTGCGACTGACCATTATTGTTACAACTTCTAACTACAACTTTATGACCAATGTCGCTATTGCAGCCACCGACTACAGCTTTTATGACCAACTACTGCTTTTGTAGCAATCAACAATGACGATTGCAGCAACTACTACTGTTGCAATTTCCAACTACAATCATTATGGCCAATTACTCATATTATAAATTATAGCTATCACCTAAGTCTTTATGACTAATTATCACTATTATATCCAAGAATTACATTTGTTGTAACTTAATGATGATTATTATAATTACATTAGTATTATGCATGTATGATTATCACCTGAATAGTTGACCTGTGTACTTATAATTACTTAATAGATTATTTTGATTGTGTTAGACCCCCCATGATTTTTTTTTTTGTATTTTTTCACGTAAAAAATTTGGTGTCTCTTCTCCTGCTACTATTTTATCTGTGAGTGTATTGAATCTTCGTGCTTACATTTTCACTCTACTATTGTGAATATTTTGACACACAACAAAATTAACTTTCATTTGTGCTAAGATTCCCATTGATCTCATTTTTTATGAGGTTAACACGTCATTTCCATCATTAGCTTCTTGTTTAATCCTAGCATAGGAGCTCCTTTTAGGAAGAAGGATGTCTCTGTCTTTAGGATTTAGATTATTGAGTTCATAATCCGAGGACCATGTCTCCCACATATTAAGAGTTTACCCATACCCTTCACTATCTCCTACATTCATATCTACCACATCATAATCCTCAACATACTCGAGGATTTCTCCATCTTTGCCTTTATTATGGATTGCCTATTTGATTATGTTTTGATGATTATAGGTTGACTCATCTTTATTTTGAGTTCTTATATTCTTCATTGGATGCGATTAATTATCATGAAATAAACACAACTTAAACACCCCAATTTCTTAATCGAGAGTTTTTTTAGGCATCTTCCAAGATGTAATTAACTTGAAGAAATAACGAGAACATCTACGTGGATTGAAATTTTTGGCTTGTATTTATTATGACTTTGTAGAGTAGATTTGTCCTAGATTAGTCCTCTATTGTAATTCATTAATATCATTTAAAGCCAGTATTCCTCTATTTTTAAATCCTGCTTCCTTCTAAAAACAAAAAAAAGAAAAAAAAAGAGAACTTTGTCAAAAACATTTTCAAGTATCATTCATTTGATTGAGCAAATGTTGCCCATTTAAATTCGGAAATATGTTTTTTCAAAAGCTATAAGGATGTATATATCATCTTTTTGCCTTCCCCTGTCTTAGTGCTTTGCATTGCAACACAATCCTTTGTGTTGTGATTACACTCTCCATCATTCACATAACTTGTTCTTTTCTATTGTCGTAATGCAATGTTGTCTATTGTTTGCGTGTTCGCGTGTCAAGGTTTGCCTGAACTTCCTTTGTTGTTTGTCACTTTTTCTGGTCCTTTTTTTTAAAAAAATTAATTATTTATTCTTTTTTTTTCATGTTAACTCGCACTTGTGATTACCATTTAAGTGCTTCTTCGTCTTGTTTTTACTCATGAAATATGTAGTTGGTAGAATAGAGAGGAAAATGAGAGATTTTTATTTGATTTTCACGGGGAATTGTTCGGTTTTCCATCCTAGTTCTTTCTTTTTCTTTGGAGTTGTGTTCAGTTCATGTTGAGCATACCTTCCTCCTTTTAAGTGTTCTTCGCTTCATTCTTTGTATTTTTAAATTCATTAACTTAATCTATCACACA